>CAXFZQ010000028.1:0-10000 GCA_964007375.1 Ophion obscuratus | reverse complement strand
ATTACGTATACGAACGAAATTCATAGCTCTGGGATAATAGGCGAATGAATATTTGATAAAAAAAAAATCGTCCGACTTTAAAATTCTGCCAAAAAACGAAAAATAATCGGAGCTCGATGAATCAAAGGAATTTACAAAAGGAAACGATTATTAAATTAATGAGCGCGGAGCTAAGTTTTGAAACCAAACAGAAAAAAGGATGGGCAATTCAGGGAAGTCACTAATTGTTGGCCAAAATGCAAGAAAAAATTGGTTTTTTAATGTTTTTTTTGTGAGTCCATATTGATGTATGTTTATCCCCTGAATACGAATTAACCATGTATTTCTTTCAAAATCCTCAACATCCATTATATTTCACCGAAAACTTACAGAAATGCGTTTGTCGCATTAACCCGACGTAATTTTGAGCTGTGAACAAAAACTCCACGATATCCGTAATTGGCGGAAAATTTTGCATCGGATAAGCTCCCAAAAACAGTCAAAGTCGAAAAAAATAATTTCGAACTCTTTGGCCACTTTTCAGCATCGTCAAAATGTCAAAATTTCAAACGGCCATAACATCGATCCTATTTGAGTGGCATAAGTTTATTGGGAGGTTTTAGAAATGATTTTGGAAAACTCAGCATCAAATGTTGCTTGATTAATCTCGATATCTCAATCAGTTTTCCCGGAAAGTGCATCTGAAGAATGGCCGAAAAAGAGTCAAAGGGATGGGAAAATTCGGAAAAATCGATAGCCCGATTGAAATTCGACCAAAAATCGAAAAACCACCGCAGCTCGATAAATCGATAACGAAAAAAAAAGCATAGAGTATAGTTCCAAAGGGAAACAGAAAATAAATGACCGGCGATTCAATGTAGCCACTTATTTTTGGCCGCGAATAAACAAAAATTGAATGTTAAATGTTTTGTTTATAAGTTCGAAAAAAAATGATTGGATCTGTATGGAAATACGTTTTTCGCTGTTAGACGGCGTAATTTCGAGCTTTGGACGTAAACTCCGGATATTTGCCGCGAATTTTTGGCCGCGAATAAACAAAAATTGAATGTTAAATGTTTTGTTTATAAGTTCGAAAAAAAATGATTGGATCTGTATGGAAATACGTTTTTCGCTGTTAGACGGCGTAATTTCGAGCTTTGGACGTAAACTCCGGATATTTGCAATCTGCGAAAAATTTCCCATCGCACTCTTGACATGATATGAATGTAAAAAAATAAAAATTTCGCAAACTTTAATTTTCAATATCGTCCCTCCTTTAAAGTGGTAACTGTTTCATTAAATTTAATGCACCCTCACTAGTGATGCCGTCGAGCGAGACGAGACGAGAATTTCGTATTTCTCGTCTCGGAAAAATTTCGAGAAATATTTCTCGTCTCGAATTTCGAGACTCTCGAAATTCTCGATCATCTCGGCGAGTCTTGGGCTGCATGTTTGGGCTGGGCTCGAATAATTTGAATACAAAGAAAACGCTTTGAAATACACTTTTATTATTCGGACGGGTTAAGATTTTGTTGAATTGCTGATTTAAGGCTGCACGTCAGCCATCCGTTTATACAAAGCAGACTTCTCGCTGACTAATTGGTCATCCTATTTCGATGTTTCCTTAGCATCAAACCAGCCTCCGAAAACAAACGTTCAGCCGGGACGCTTGTCGCCGGGATGCTCAAGAAATCTCGCGCCATTTTTGCTAAATTCTGAAACGAATCCGAGTTCTTCCCATGTAGAGGTTGCCATGAGTTGCCCAATGTTACGATCAGGCCAACATTGGGACCATCGTATATGCCAACAAAAGACAAATGATATTGGCCCATTACTGTTCCGCTCTAAACTGAAAACGGGCACAATATCGGCCCATCCCTAAAGCCTGTCCCGGCCCATCTTTAAAAACTAATAAACAGCCGTGATAGTTAAACTAAATTTGCCAATTTGAAAACTGGGGATACTAAAATACTGACAATTCCATTGGCCCAATATTGTTCCGTTATAAATTGAAAACCGGCACAATAGCGGCCCATCGTTTGAAACCAATAAATAGCTGTGACGGTTGAACTATATTTGCCAATTTAAGGGGTTACCCCCCCTTGCGATTTTGAAAAAATTGATTTTTTTATTGCATTTTTTTGAAGTATAAGTATCTGAGAATATGTCCTGAAAATTTCAAGTCGATCCGAACAAAATTGACTGAGATATGAGCGTTGAAAGAGAAGAATCCGTTGTGTAAACGACCGGCTAATTGAAACTTTCAACGCGTTTTTCTCAAAATGGCATTTCTGAAGTCGGTGACCAAGATTACTCGAACACTAATGAACCGATCTTCTTGAAATTTTTCAGGCTTATTCAATACATAAAAATGTAGTCTTCAATCGTTCGATTTTTTTTTCGAAAAAAATGGCCGTTTTATAGCCAAAAAACGGCCCTTTTTTTCGTTAAAATCGAACCATTAACTTTGACTGTCCGCCATTTTGTGAAAAATGAATATTTTTTAAAATCCTTCGATTAAAGACTAGTTTATACTTATATTTGACTAAATCCATCCGCATTTTTTTTTCAGATGATCCACTTCGCCGCAATGTTAGTCACCGCAAACCGTGTATATAAAAACATTATTTCATTGACGGCCATTTGCCACTAAAAAATGTAATATTTTTCAATAAAAAAATTACTGAAAGTTCTTCAAGATGTGTTCTTTAAGATGGTATATTGATCGATTAAAAAAGTTTTGTAGTTTTTATTTTTAATTCACGAAAACGGCCTTTTTTTGCGCTACAAGTGGAGGTAACGCCTTAAAAACTGGTGATGCTAAAATACAAGCAATTTCATTGGCCCATTATTGTCCTGTTATAAATTGAGAACCGGCATAATATCGGCCCATTACTAAAGATTATCCTGACCCATCTTCCAAAACCAATAAACAGCAGTGATAGTTAAACTAAATTTGCCAATCCTAAAGCTGGCAACCCTAAAATACTGGCTATTACACTGGCTCATTATTGTCTCGTTCTAAATTGAAAACCGACACAATATCGGCCCATAGTTAAAACCTATCATGGCCCATCTTTTATATTCATTAAACAGTCATGACAGATAAACAATATTTGCCAATTTTTAAACTGGTGATGCTGAAGTACTGACAATTACATTGGCCCATTATTGTTCTGTCATAAATTGAGAACTGGCAGAATATCAGCCCATTACTAAAACCTATCCGGGCCCATTTGTTAAAACCAATAAACAGTCGTGATAGTTCATCGAAATTTGCCAATTTTAAAACTGGCAATGCTAGAATACTGGAAATTACATTTAATTAATCTAAGCCCTTTATTGGCTAAGTGGGTCAGACCATACCTGCTTTTATTTTATTTAAAAGCTTTGGGTTATTCTTGGGGACTTGAGACTCAGTGCTGTTCGCAACATTATATACCAGGTGTGTAAGTATGAAACCGGAATTTTTGTACAGAAAAAACACGTTTGTTGTAATGATATGATACAAAGTATCATATCATTACCGTAGGTACATCCGCCAGTTGTTGTAGTGTTTGAGCGTCGTCTTCGTCCAACAAGGCTTGCAGGTCAGCGTCTTCAATCTTTTTCGGTGGTCTTCCACGTTCTTCGTTCCTCACGTCAAAATCGTCACTTTTGAACCGTTTGAACCACTCGAAACACTGTGTTTTACCGAGAGCATGCTCACCAAACGCCTCCACAAGCATTCGATGCGATTCGGCTGCGGTTTTCTTCAGATGAAAACAGAAAAGTAGTGCTGTCGGCAAATCGTAATTTGTTGGCACAAAACTCGACATGTTTATCTCTAATAAACTAATGCTACTGAATGAAACTCGTGTTATTGTGAGTTGGAAATCTTTGTCGGATATCAATACAATAACAAGACACCGCTGACGTGATGTGTCGGTAACTGCATCGACATCTAGCGCCACCTATGGGCAAATTCCGGTTTCATACTTACACACCTGGTAAGTCGAATTCCATCGAGTTCCATCGAGACGGCGTCACATTATGCGTGCAATTTACTCATCCACTGCTCGGACGTCTTAAGTTTTACAAGCAATTTTCACAATTTATTAGTGACATTGTTTTCTTTTGATTGCTCCCATAGAGATAATACGGTCTCTTCGTCAGAGCTGCCGATATCGGTAGATAACTTTAAATTTGAGTGTTCCGGATTTAGAGCGTTCAATGTATCCTGTACTCCCGAATTCAAGATGTGGGCGAAACAACGGAAGTGAGAATCACTCGCGTTGAATTCGATAAGCCTTCCCGGATAAGAGATCAGAGAAGATTTTCTAAAATTCTCCCATAAACATTAACATATTATTAGTAATTGTAATTCTCTCGAATAAATACAGTTACTATTATTTTTCTCATTCGGTGCCCCCGAAATGAAATGTCGACTGAGAAATTTCAGGAATCTCGAGATTGACGAGAAATTCGAGAAATCTCGAGAAATTCGAGAAATCTCGAGATGTCGAGAGTCTCGATCGAGAATCTCGTCAGGCGAGAAAAACTTCTCGTCTCGTCTCGAGATCTCGAGACGAGAATTTTGTAAGACGAGACGAGAAATTTCTCAATCTCGTCTCGTCTAGCCGAGAAATGTCTCGTCTCGACGGCATCACTAGCCCTCACAAATGTTGTTTTTTTTAAATGTACTCATAGCGGATGTAGTCATTTTTTCACTGAAATCGATCGTCTTTAAGGGCGGGGTAAAGTATTTAATTTTTTTTTCTTCATTTTTAAAATTTTTTTAAAATGAATGCATAATATATCAAGAATATTGTGTTAAAATTTCAAGTCGATCGGAGTAAAATTGGCGAAGTTATGAGTATTTGAGCGTCTATTGCTCCATGCCGTTCTCTTCTCTTCTGCGTTTTTCAAACCGTTTTTCTGAGACTTATCATATTTGAAGTCCGTATGCACGATAACTCAAAATCTACTGGACCAATCGCTTTGAAATTTTGCACAGTACTTCTTCACATAATTCACCAGGTATTGTCGAAAGCTTTTTTGTTTTTTTTTAAATAATTACTAATTTTTCAACAACAAATTAGCCGATTTTTTTTAGCGAAAATCGGGATTTTGGCTCCCAAGTGCTACGAAAAATCGAAAAATCGAAAAAAAAAATCCTCCCGTCATTACCTCGAGAAACATCTCCTTTAACAAATGCATTATGATTTTTTTGTTTCAAATGATTCTGTTGCGAGTTATGGTGCACACCGCAAACCAACTTTTTTTCGAGGCGCCTCCGGGGTTTAATTTTCACTCGCTCAATTTTGAATATTTTGCAATGCAAATTTAGGAGAATGTTGTTCAAATGTTACTTCATTATATGTACATTTTTCAATAAACGAACACTATTCGTTACCCCAAAAAAAATCTTAAAAACATGCCTTTTTTTCGCCGAATTAACTTTACCCCGCCGTTAAAACAAATAGATTGATTAATCAACATTGCACAGTTTTAACGAGGTCAACATTTATTTTCCTCACACACATCCTCTCCCATACATATGATCTTTTTAAATCGACTGTCATTCGAATGTATAGCTGCGTCTACCACGAATGTTATCACTTATCCATTTGCCATTCTCAACGATGGCCAACGATTATCAAAAGCGCATATTGTGAAATATTGCTCCGCAACTCCGTAATGACGTATTGAAAAATAAATGAAGAAGAAAAACGAAAGGATACGTCTGAAGGGAACCGAGTCTCGTTGGTCGAACTGTAAGTGCGACGTTGAATCAAAGTTCTCCGATCGAACCGAACGTAACGAGTATTGGTGGTATTGGATTTCCCTACGATCAAACTTCGAAGATGATTGGATGGTCGGTGAATTTAGCCCCATTTCGATAGATCGATTACCAGCGTTTAAACGGAAAATGTGTTATTCACGCCTGGTGGCAAAGGTTGCGAGCTTGCTCTGTCTGGTGACGCAAACAATGACCTGCATATTCACCACGATGGTTATTTTCGTTGCTAACCCCGTTTGCAATTACAACGAATGATAGAGGCAGGAAGGAGAGATACGATCCTATTTCTCGCCCGGAGCTCAGGCATATCAAATCATTTGAATTATTTAGCGAAACGTCCCTCGCATACAATACGTCAATGGGCGGCCAATGCAAATATTTTACTCCAGGCCTGAATGATCGTTTTCTTAAAGCCTGCATTAGAAGGTCCGAAAAATCGTTTTTTTTTAATTGCTTAAGGGGTTAGGCTAATCTAGAGACAAAAAAAATTAGCTTTTTGGGGGTTTTTTTTTCAGAAAAACTACACAATAAATCGAGATTACAAAAAAGGGTGTTTATCATACATATCAGTGACTGTATACAATGAATTTTTTTGAAGCGATTAATTCCAAAATGGCGGCTGTGCGGCGTTCATCTTAAAACTCCATTTTTTAAGTTGGCCGGAAACATAACTCAGACAATTTCCCCCCGATTCACTTGAAATGTTGAATATATCATGAAAAATACATTGTCTATTGAAGTACGTAGGATTTTTTTTTATATTGCATAGTTCATTTGTTATTAACAATTATCTGATGATTTTTTAGGCAGTTTTTCACTTTTCAAAAATTGGCCGTGGTATCCCGCTTTCATTCAGCCAATTATTTTCTTTTTTAAAGAGGCTCAATCCGGAATGAAGTTTTCTAAGGTATGGAAGCTTGAAAAATTGGTAGATTCGTTAAATATTCAATGTACTATGAATACATTATAATACAATAGCAGGTTATTCACCTCCCTCCCTCGATTTCTCTCTCTTTTTCTATGAATCTATATATAATAATTTCGGGAATAATCGCAACCTTATGGGATCAACATTGTCTATTCACGTCAACGAGCATTCTTCTGAATAATAATTCATTTTAGTTTCGAGAACTCGAACTATTTTAGGTCACCTTAATGATTTATTTTGTGACGTTGATTTTTTTATACATCGCGACAATTTTGGATCCATGCAAGGATTCAGGTACGCAAGTTTTGTGGCATCAATTTCGTCTTTTTTTTTCTTTCTTTCTATCGTAATATTTTCAATGAGAGTAAAAACCGAGCAATGGGTGGGAGGAGGAATAATAGCGCATTTCCGGCGAGATTTCGCCCCATGGGTACCAATCCGAAAATGTTTACGCACGAAAAGTGTTTTGACTTAACTTTACATAGCGATTTTTAGTGTCAATTTTGTCATATTCAAAGGTAGGTGCGGCTGTCAGAATTGCTGACTGTTCGTGACACGAGTGCGTCGTGTAGAGCATTTCACTACTTTGCAATGTGCATGAAATATCGAGAAAGGATATTTGCGATGGAGTAATTTCTCAGTGGCCTAATGCAAAAATAGCTGAAGTCAGCTCAAAAAGACCTGACATTTTGAATTGCGCACCATTTTTTTTGTGACGAACATAGAGTATTAAGGGGCTATACCAGTGTGAACGCTGAAAATTTGGGTGATTTGCGAGAATTTTTTGGAAGAAAAGTACTCAATGAAATGTTTCGAAAAATTGAGAATATATTTGGCTATATTTGACCTATATTACATCATTTTTTCATAGAAAAACATTGAGATCCAAGCGACTTGTGCGCTGCCTTCGGAGGCGCCAAAAAAAAGTTTCTCCACTGCTGACATGATTCCGGCCGATTGAGTAGTTGAAACCGAAAAAGGAAAAAATGTCGTTAAACTGGAAGGTATTTCCTGTCCAATGACGTAGGATTTTCGAAAAATATCAAAATCCAACAAAATGGCGTAGCTATGAAAAAAGTCTGTTTTCTTGCCTATAAAATGGTCGTTTTTTTCAATGCCAAATCGTCAATTTTCATCCAATCAAAAATATCCTACGTCATTGTAGAGTAAATATATTCAAGAGTACTCAGTTCAAATTTCAAGTCAATCGGATAATTGCTCTTTGAGTTACAATGTCAGCAAATTTGAAAAATCTCATTTCGAGTTAAACGCGTTTAAAGATTTAACTATCGATTTTTGCAAGATCAAATGATATCGATATAAATTATATAAATGATAATGATATTCTTAAAAGTATAAACTGTCGAAAAAGGCAAAAAACATCGATGTTTTAAAAGTGTCACGCTGGCATCAACAATTTTCGCAGTAATTTTTGACAACTGGCATCGAGAAGTATTGAAGTTTAGTTATGGAAAATTACATGATCGAGCAATGCATAGGAATTGTTATTTGCTGCATCGTTGCTGCATAGTTATTGAGCACGAAGTTTCATGGTCGTGTTATCTCGCACCGGGGCGATGTGAATTGGCCACTAAGATCGTGCGATTTGACGCCATTGGACTTTTTTCTTTCGGATTTTCTGAAACTGTATACCAATGATCCACAGACCATTCCGGAGCTCAAGGAAGCAATTGGACGCACCATTAAGGGGGTATCCCTCTCTGGCAACTTAAAAAAATGTTTCTTTTTTTGCATATTGTTATAGTGTGAACTTTCAAGAATATTTGAAGACCAACGGGATCCTGAAATTCTAAAAATTGACGAAGTTAGTATTTTACCTATTTTAGTGGAACAGTGTGCGTCGGGTTTACCGCGATCCGTCGAGTTTGAACGCGATTATCTCGAAACTACATATCTTGACACGGCAGGATTAATATCTTGAGCAACTTTCCCACTATCGACTTGAATTTGCACAGTTAGCGTTCAAACAGTAGTCAGTTTCGGTTCACCATCGCATTTTTTAATTGGATTAACCATTTGTTAATAACAATGACTTCAGGATGCTGTTTTTCAAGAGAAAAATGAGGTTTTCTCTGGAAAAGCCGTCATTTTTCGTATTTTTCCGAAATTTCGAAAAGTGAATGGTGAATCCATAGCCAGTTGGATATATTTGAAGAAAAAAAAAATTGTTTTCGTTTTAAATTACATTTGAGCCTGGTAGAGATCCTGCCGTTTCACTTTGAAAGTTTTTCTTCCGAAAAAATTACATTGTAACCACAAACACGGGTACAACATGCTGGGGAAAAATTGTTTTATTCCAACCAATGTGTTACTAGAAAAAAATTCATTATTCTAACCCTTCAAATTGGGCTTCCAGAGCGGGATACCCCGATAATAAAATTAGTCCGCAATTGTGTCAAAATGTTATTGGACATTTCGTCAAAAGGGTGAACGTTTGCAAACAGGGTCGAGGCGACCATTTATCGGATATTGTGTTCCACACATAACCTCCATGTTTGTATCTTATATAAAAATAACAATATTCTTACTTTTAAAATAATTAATACGTTTTAACAAGGCCGCAGGCCACAGTAACGGGTATAAAATCATGTGAGAGTTTAACAATTTTTTTTCGGATGAAAAAGTGATTCGTTCATAAAATTAATTACACATTCATTTAGTATGAATATCAAGCTGTTAGAATGTTTTTTTCCATGTACAGAATGGCCTACTACTCGAAACTTCTCGAAAGAGCTTTTTTCCAATTGGCATGAAAAATAACTTCAACAATTTTCACTCGATTTACTTCAAATTTGCAAGTTATCTTCCTAATTGCATTTTGCAGAGAAGTACGTACGGAATTTCTGATTAATCGAAAACTTTTCATTTTATGAGCAGTTTATGAGAAGTTATAACGAAATTTTTCACTGAAAATTCATTTCTTAAGTTCAAATACCTACAACTTTTGAAAAAAACATTTTTTTTTAATTCCGGACTTATTTCTAGGTATTCTAATGTAGATTGACGAGAATTTTTTTTTTTTTGTTCTAGGTAAAAATTGTGGATGCTAAATGTCACGCCGCGGAGCGCCTAAAAAAAAGATAACAAAAGAAAATATTAGTAATCGGCCATTTTGTACATCGAAAATAAATACATATTTTCTAACAGCTTGATGTTCATACTAAATAGATGTGTAATTAATTTTATGAGTGAATCACTTTTTCATACGAAAAAAATTGTTAAGTTCGCACATGATTTTATATCCGTTACTACCCGTGCAGAAATTTTGACAGGGATACCCTATGTCCGAT
>CAXFZQ010000027.1:0-11074 GCA_964007375.1 Ophion obscuratus | reverse complement strand
GATTCATCCAGTCCTTTTTGCTAACGTGACTACATTGGCTAGTTTTGGTCTAAAGGTTCTTGATTGCTTTCCATAGATTTCCTACATTCCTCCAACTTTCTACTATCTTCCATTTTTCTTCCAAACTTTGCCTTTGTATTCTTTTTTTTCCTTTTTAGATCCTTCCTTGCCTCCTTTAAGTTTGCTCTTTCCGTTTCCCCTTTTCCCTGTAGATATTTTTTCAGCCATGTCCATACTATTTTTCTCTGCTCTCTTATTTCTACCAGGATTTTCGTTGGCCCTTGTTTGTTCCCACCTATTTTGCTGTTGTTTCTATGATTCTTCTTCATCTCTCCCACCTTTCTCCCCCCCCCCCTCCTTGTTCTGGGTCCATTTTTCTCCAGTTTTCATTAAGTTTGTCTGCATATTCCGTTGTTAGTTCTTCCTTTCGTCTAAGTACTTTCACTTCATTTTTGTTCCCCACCGCTTCTCTTATTATCTCGTTCTTTCTCTGACGTGAGTCTATGCTAAGTATCAAGGCGGGATGTACATTCGGACAGAAAAAACATAAGCAATATCGAGGGATTTTTTAAACTAAGAAATAATTATTCTACAATTATGAAACTTTGGGTATACTTTAATAGTGCGTTTAAGTATACGAAACAATTTTTTCAAATTAATTTATCATCAAAATGGCGGAGCTGTGCACTCTAGCTTCCCGTAGACGTTTATTTGCAAAAAAAGTTCAAACATTTTTTCAGTTAGAACATGTATAGTTTCTATGTGACGGTAATTAAAATGAAGAAAATGAAACGCATTAACAAATAAAAATCAACATTTCACGCAACATTTCTGTAAAATGTGGATTAAAAAAGTATTTTTTTTCCATTTTATCAAAAACAATTTTCGTCAAGTAGAAGGTACCAATATTATCAATATTTCTACCTAGTTTCCGTAACGTTTGAAGTTTTTCGAATTTCGCTTTGAAACTTTGGGAAAATATTCTACATATATAAGGTAAATGTCCCAATTATTGAACAGCTAAGGATCTGGGGGATTGAATTCGGTGAGAAAAAAATGTAAAATCAAGAAAAAACCATCGCTTTCATGTTCGAATGATACTTTGTTTTTCCTTTCGAAAAATCACCCTTTAAGTTATGTTTAAATGATTTCAAATGACAAAAAAGAATAACAATGCGAAGCATGCAAATGTCCCAATTATTGAACACTGGAAGTGCCTATGTTCCTAATATTGAACAGGCATGTTCCAGTTATTGAACACTCTCGAGAATTCTTTTTCCGTTCTGAAAATATTATTTTGGGCACAATATTAAGAAATAAAAGCAAAATTAAATACTCAAAGAATCTTTTATTAATCATGTAAAAATACAAAAATATATATTTAGACTCTTTTGACAGGTTTTTGGTCCATACGCATTTGGTTTATTTTTGCTTTTCAACTCGAACTTTATTTTATATTGCTTTTCAGCTTCCTTGTTTTTATGTTCTATTTTTGTTTGATTTTGTTGCAGCTTGGCTCCCTGAAATATCGGAGAGCAAAAAACATTGATCATTACATTCGTATTTTTAGGCTACATTTAGGTTATATTTTTTTGTTACTTTTCCTTTTTATCTTTATTGCACAAAAATACAAATAAAAAACATATATGACGATCTTAGAGTTATTGTTAACAGAATAAAGGTAAGTTTATTCACGAACTTACAGTTTTTGTTTGAATAAATCCGATTCACACGATCTGTCACACGTTAACTGTCTCGATGTTTTGATGGGTTTAATGACGCCATCTTGGATAATTCGAGTGTTCAATAATTGAGACACACTGAATTTTCCATGTGCCAATGATCGAACACCGTATTGGTTAACAAATAATGAATTAAACAATTTTAATTGTTATTTGTAAGAAATTTTCTGAGGAACTTGAAACGCCTTTACTTTTTGAGACGCGACAGTTTTTGAATTTTGTATGCCCTTACGCATGAAGCGGCGCGTCTTAGCAAAAACGATAAGCAGTTACCACGAGACGTCAAATCGGGTCACCGTTGCTGATGAAATAATAAATTTTTTTTTCGATATCTAAAAGTTCCATAGTTATAATGAAATTTTTATAAATAAGTCAATGCATGCAGTGTTCAATAATTGGGACCTGTTCAATAATTGGGACATTTACCTTAAGGGGTTACCCCTACTTGCGATTTTGAAAAAAAAAGATTTTTTTTATTGCATTTTTTTGAAGTATAAGTATCTGAGAATATGTCCTGAAAATTTCAAGTCGATTCGAACAAAATTGACTGAGATATGAGCGTTGAAAGAGAAGAATCCGTTGTGTAAACGACCGGAAATTGAAACTTTAAACGCGTTTTTCTCAAAATGGCATTTCTGAAGTCGGCGACCAAGATTACTCGAACACTAATGA
This sequence comes from Ophion obscuratus, assembly GCA_964007375.1. NCBI lineage: Eukaryota > Metazoa > Arthropoda > Insecta > Hymenoptera > Ichneumonidae > Ophion > Ophion obscuratus. Next base: position 8,660 of record CAXFZQ010000027.1, on the reverse strand, counting down.
ACCGATCTTCTTGAAATTTTGCAGGCTTATTTAATACATAAAAATGTAGTCTTTAATCGTTCGATTTTTTTTTCGAAAAAATGGCCGTTTTATCGCCAAAAAACGGCCGTTTTTTTTCGTTAAAATCGAACCATTAACTTTGACTGTCCGCCATTTTGTGAAAAATGAATATTTTTAAAAATCCTTCGATTAAAGACTAGTTTATACTTATATTTGACTAAATCCATCCGCATTTTTTTTCCGATGATCCACTTCGCCGCAATGTTGGTCACCGCAAACCGTGTATATAAAAACATTATTTCATTGACGGCCATTTGCCACTAAACAATGTAATATTTTTCAATAAAAAAATTACTGAAAGTTCTTCAAGATGTGTTCTTTAAGATGTTATATTGATCGATTAAAAAAGTTTTGTAGTTTTCTTTAAAAAAATTCACGAAAAAGGCCTTTTTTGCGCTACAAGTGGGGGTAACGCCTTAAGCAGTTCTATCGCTTAAAGAAAAAAAAAGAAATCGATTTTTTTATCGTTGTAAATGTATATTCCGCCTTACTGGTAAAAATGGTCCGATTCAATTTTTGTCTCTATTTTCATTTCCGTGATTAGGTAGTCTTTATCTTCATTAATAATCAGGTAGTCGATTGCCAACCCTAGTTCTTTTTCCCCACATACTTCTCTTCCTTTTATTACTAGGCCTTCTTTCCATCTTGTAACCGTCACCTTCTCTGCGAGGTTCTTTTCCATTCCCACTAGATGCCCCCTATCGCTCTTCCTTTTTTAAATTTATTCTTCATGCCGGTTTCGTATACCATTTGAAGCGTTTATCTAGCCCACTCATCATTTTCTTCTCATTCTTTTCCTCTCTCCAAGTTTCTTGTATCGCAATGATGTATTTTTTCAGGAAATCCCATGACTCGTTTATTTTCCTCGCCCCCGCAATATTCCACGATACTAATTTAATCGATCTTCTCGTATTTTTTATGTCCCATTTTTTTTCGCAAAACCCACAAAACACATTTCTATTTCGCTCTCCTCCCTCTTCGCCGTTGAATCTTCTGTGCTTTTCTTCCCAGTCGCCTTTCAGTCCGTTCCACCGTCGCCATTCTCCTTCTATTCTGATTGTTTGGTGTCCTCTTCGTACATCCTCTCCTTCGCTACTTCTTGTTCCCACCGTTGTCTCAATCCATTTTTAAACTTCCCTCTCCCTGGGGGTCCAATCGTCCATGATGTACAGGTCTCCTCCCCCTCTTTTATAGTTGTTTTTCACAATCTCCGCCTCATTCTTTACTCCACACAGGGTCAAAAGTAGTCCTTTTTGTATAATTTTATTTGTATATTCATAAAAATAAATAAAATTTTCTATTTATATAATGTAATAAAATATAATAAAATTTATATTTTGTATATTCATAAATATAAATACATATATAGCAATAGCTATATATGTATTTATATTTATGAATATATCAGATTGTCCTCAACAAAAATAATGATGATAAAACTAATTGTTATTATTATTATCCATCTCGTTTTTATTGTTGTTACTCTTACTGGGATTATTCTTGTCAAATTGATTTTAAAAATTGACAGCTGTTGCAGAGAGAGTAGGATGACGGCGTTCTCCTATTCGGGGAAATTAATTCAGTCTAAGTTGATTGAACTTAATAAAGAGAACACGGTCGAAGTTATCACTTCGATCTCGTTCTCACCCAACGATAATTATTTCGCCGTCACCGGTTTCTCCGCGCTTCTCGTTTACACCTGGCCGAGCATGGCGCTCTGCTTCGAAATTGACACCGAGTGTAGACACGCAGAAAAGGTCCGAACGTTCTTCCATCGTCGTATCACTTTAAATTCGAATTACAGTCCGACGTTTTTTTTTTTTTTTTTTTTTTCATTTTTATCTGCTTGTAATTGAAGATAAGGAATTTTTTGCCAATTTTTGACCGGTTGAAATAGAAGAATATTCCAAATTTCGATCGTAATTTACCTAATTTTGAATTTAAGTAAATAAATATTCATAATAAGTAAATTAATGAAATAATTTAGCGAAATGTTAATTGGAAGAGACAAGTATTGACAATAAGTAAACTAATAAAATAATTTACCTAAATTCGAAATGAAAACAAAAACTATTTATAAATAAATAAATATATAATAATAATTTGCCCAAACATGAATGAAAAAACAAATTATTTATAATACATTAATAAATGAAGTAATTCACCTAAATTTGTTTTGAAGAAAAAAAGAAGACACGATCGATGCGTGAAAAAAATATGCTGACTTCGTAGATTAGGTTAGAGATGAAAGTAATTAGAAGTGAATGAGAATGCTAAGTTTTCTGTCAAATTCGTAGCCAATGGCCTGGCATCCGTGGAACGCGAATATCATGTGCGTCGGTGGTTTTCCCTCGCTGAATTCTCTGTCCCTCTGGGACGTCCAACGTCGTCGACCCCTCGGCTTCACGAAAGCACCGTCTGTGGAGCAAGTCGACGATATCGCTTGGAACAAGCTCAGCGGCGAATTGGTCGTAAGGTGGAATTACTGGGTCGACGATCACTTTAAGTGGGTCGTGACAGTCCACGCGAGCCCCGATCGTGTCGTCGACGCCCTATACGAGACGTACCAATCTTCGGGCCTCGTCTGGAATCCCGATAGCACACTTTTGGGTACAATTAACATTGTTATTATTATTTGTTGCGATTATTACTATTAATCTTTTTCTATTTATCGTTGTTATTGATATTTACGTTATTCTTTTTCTATCGTTTATCATTTATTATTATATTTAAATTATATTTGTTATATATTGCTTTTGACCGTTGTATTTTTTACAGCACTTTTTTCTCCGGGATTTTTCTTTGTACCGTCGTCATTATTATTTACATTATTCTTTTTATTTATTTATTCTGACTTTCTTCTGACCATTCTGATCTTCTGATTTATTCTGACCATTGTATTATTATTTTCTCATTTCCTGATTATTATAGTTCGTAGTATTATTTTTTTTCTATCCTTGATATTATTATTAGTTGCCCTGTTTTTTATCAGTTGTAATTATCATTATGATTTGTGGTATTCTCATTTACGATTGTACCATTATTTTTTTCACTTTTTCTTATTAAATTATTATTGCCATTTTTCTTTTTTAATCATTTTTATTTGACTTTTCCATTTCTTATACTATTATTATTATTTTTTACACGATTTTTTTATTATAGTTCAGCCGTTCTTTTTGAAGTTATTATCGCCACTTTGTTTTTTTTTTTACCATTTTGGTTTCTGTTTAGTCATATCATTATGATGATTATTATTAGTATTTTTCTTTTTACGATTACGTTATTATGTTTTGGTTATTCCTTGTTATATTTTTCCACATCGCTTCATTATGTTTACTGCTATAATTCATATTATTATCGGCTTTTGACCACTGTATTATTATTTTGACGTTGGCGTATTATTAGTATTTTCATTATTGTTATAAACCGTCTTTTTGTCCTTTATCATTTTGTTAATATTTCCTCTTTTCGGGTACATTATTGCCATCGTTGTGGTTCGTTATGATTTATAACTTATTTTTATTGTTGTCACAGTTGTTGTTGTTTTTCATTATTTTTAAATTTTCTCCGTTGCTGGTGTGGACGCAGCCACACGACGAAGAAGTCAAGTTAAGATTTGGAAGTTTTTCGGTGACGTGGCGAGCAAGTGGTCCGAACCGGTGCAAAAGAGAACGAAATTGGACTCGCTGAAACGCAGAAGAGACATTTACACCGATCAAACGATACACCTGGAGCATCACGATATACGCTGAGCCTCACACTCGAGTACACTTATCACCAGTTCTTTTTTAATCTATTTTTCTATTTTCGATGTCGAAACAAGGGAATTTCTGCGGGTATTACGGAAATTTTATTGAACTACGTTCGTTGATCGATCGCAACTTTTGGTGGAACATTTTATTTTGTAATGTCATGTCATAACATCGTGTTTTCCTTTATTTATCAATCATATAACAATGTATGTAAAAATATGTGTTTTTATGGAATAAAAAGACTTTTGGTTTTTTAATTTTGCCAATGGCTTTTCATTACGTTTATCTTGTTTCTCAGGTCATATGTGCATGTGTACGCTCTGAAAAACTTTTTAAACCGTAAAAAAAGAAGGACGGGTTATAAAAAAATCTCCTCGGAAACATTGTTGTTTGGCTCACCTTCTAAAAAAATTCCGGTTTATCTGAAAATAATTGTTTTTTTAATATTTTGTTTGATATTATTTCCATCGATCATTGTGCAAAATAAAATTAAATGGCTTGAAAATAGCCAAGTACAATGTTCGTATTATACAAGTGTACAGAAAATGTTACACCCATAATTAAAAACGTCAGAACTAGTCTTCTTGACAATGCTTGATTTCTATTTGAAAAAAAAATCATATTACTATCAGAAAATTAATATTACCATTATAAAAGAATGTTCATATATATATATATATATATATATCGTGAATTCATTGATTCTCGAGCATTAACAAATGAGACATTTTCAAACGGCTCAAATGATTTCTGTGGCATTAAGATTTTTTTTAACTATATTTGTATATTAATAGAAATATTTTAAACGTTCGGTCGAAAATTTCTTATTTGTTTACGATCGGAAATTAATTCCTCGATTATACCGAGAAAGTAATCGTGGTTATCGTACATTAATGTCTGTATGTGTGGATAAAAAGCCAGCCAATGCATCTCCCTCGCTTTTCTAGACTTCTCTACGCGATCTCCGAGAAGAGACTCATGAGTCTCGGACCTCCGCTGCGCAGAGCTCGTGATTAAGGATGATTGCGTCTGAATTGACCGCAATTTAAGTTGCCGCAGGTGCAACTCTCTCACTGTGTTGTATTCGCGCACGCGTATATGTGTCTGTGTTATATATATATATATATATATATATATATATATATATATATATATATATATATATATATATATATATACACATACATACATACATACATACATACATACATACATACATACATACATACATACATACATACATATATATATATATATATATATATATATATATACACATACATACATACATACATACATACATACATACATACATACATACATACATACATACATACATACATACATACATACATACATACATACATACATACATACATACATACATACATATATATATATATATATATATATATATATATATATGCGTCTGACATCGACACAACGAAGCGGGGCAGCCGGAGAGTTCAATGTGGTATAAGCCGATTGAACGCATCGGCGACAGATTTACCGATTCTTTGCTGCGATAAAGTTAGCACGGTCCGTCTTCCGGTCCATTTTTTTAACGATTCGTCGTTGCTATAAGCGACAGGGCGAGAGAGAGAGAGAGAGAGAGAGATGCAGATAGACTCTGTCATCAGATTAAAGCAATTTGCTTCTCGTAAAATTCCAGGTAAAAATTCTTAAGTGGTGCTTCGATGGACAAGAAGGCCGAAATAACGAGGCACCCTTTAGAGTTGGCTGCCAGAGCTTCCTGTCATTCGAGGAGCATCGCTAAATTATAGCAAATTTTTGGCAGAGATTGGGAATGATATTTCTGGCCTCCAGGAAAAAAATGTCTAATTGTGATTAAGGGGTTACACATAGCTGACATTTAAAAAAAAATCGATTTTTTGTTTTTGACGGTTTCTTATAATATACCCTTTCGAAAATATTTTTTGAAAATTTCAAATCGGTCCGTTGAAAATTGGGGGAGTTGTGAGCGTTTTTATCTACGTATTTTATCGATGTATATACCTGACGTAAAACTTTAAACGCGTTTTTCTCGGGATGACTTTTTCAGAATCGGTGACCAAAAAATCTCAACATAACTAAACCGATCTGCTTCAAATTTCACAGACTTTTTTTGTATATCAAAAGGCAGTCCTTGATCGAAGGATCTTCTTTTCGATGCACACTTTTTTTTTATATCAAGGAAAATAGAGTGTTTTATTCACCGAAATTTCGACGATCACTTTGGATCGGCGACGATTATTGCAAAATCATTATTTTATTGACTCCTCTGTAACGTCGCGAGAAAAAGCGCTATCTATTTCTTTTTTCTCTCCTATTTTATTTAACTCCGGCGAAAACGCGGGCTTACCCGATTCCACATGGAAATCGTGAAAAACTACGAAAACCAATACATACGATAACGGCATTCTCATTTTTCGACGGGTTCTTATATTTTCTTTAGAATTAGGCGTACCACAGTCGAAGCGAAATATATCGATAAGAAGCGAGCGTCGCATAATTTCCCACGCGAGAGCACAGTCGGTCTTGAACATATCTACACGCAACCGTCAAACGCAGTTGATGATAAAATCCTTAGCCATAAGAACGTACAACACACGAAGACACGAAAATATCCAAATCCTTACTCTACAAAATATATATTCTCCAAAAGAAAATCCTTCAAGCCGAAAAGTTAACCCGGCAATAAAACTACGTTGGTATTTCCCATGCGCCTCACACCTGGGTCAACAATGCCTATCTTGAGGCAAGCGCGGCGATGCGACCAAGGCCCTTTTTCCTCCCTATATTTTTCCAACGCTCCAGATAACGAGACGCGGACTAGTTTCCAAGAATCGAGATGGAAATCACGAATCATAGTCTACACCCAATCATAGTCTCCAAAAATATTTCCCCTTCCTACTCGACCAATCATATGCACTCGGAAGTTTCCTACATCCTTTCCACCAATCAAAAAATTAACGCATGACGAAAATGCACTTTTCGAGAAACTTCTTCTCCCACCATCTCAGCATCCAAAATATCCTACAAGCTAGGATGGAAAAATCTTGAAGTCAGTGTTCCATCACCACTCGTTCAGATCTAGTCTCCCAACAGAGTGTTCCATCACCACTCGTTCAGATCTAGCCTCTCAACAGAGTGTTCCATCATCACTCGCTGAGTAAAAGTCTCCCAACAACTTTCATCGGAATAAGTAGAACATCTATCTCCTGACAACAAGCGCGAACTTGAACTTTGAAATTGTTCCTCATAAAAACGCGAACCTTGAACTTTGAAATTGTTCCTCATAAAAACGTGAAACTTGAACTTCCAAATTGTTCCTCATAAAACCGCGAACTGTAAGAAATCATTTAACTGTCTTCGTTGAGTATGTACGTGTGAAACTCGCATGTGTGAAAATTTGTATCAACGTGTAATTTCAACATTGTCACGGAGCGTGCGCAACCGAGGGGTCCGACCTGTCTGCGGAGGCCCGAACCCAACCGCTGTAAACCGATTATCGTATCCACGGCGCATCATAAATGTAAGCGAACCTCTATGTATATTCATGTTGACGGAATTAACTAAATTGGTTAATTTCAATAAATCCCAAATTGTTAATTATTTTTATAGATCAATTTATTTCTTAATCGAGTCACTGCGTCACTCCCATCTTTGCATGCACCTTTCCCTTTTTCACCCTCATCCCGAGCTATTGCGCTAGGCGTAGGCTAAAAAGAGGGAACCGCGATAAAATATATGCCCACGTCCCCTCAGGACGTGACACCTCCGATTAAAGACTGGATAATACGGTACAAAAACTAAATTCATTTGAAATGAAACAATGGAGCACTTGCTAATATGTGAAAAAGGATGGAAAATTGTAACGACGAAAGCGAAAAAGGAAGCTGAGGAGTGGGTGCAAGGAGTAGATAAGGTGGCGATAAAGGGGGAAATAATAAACATGTTGAGTGGAAAGATAAATATAGGGATATGCCAGTATTTCAGAGAAATAGAGGAACTATGTAAAAAAATGCGCAAGGAGAAAGAGGGAGATGAGGAGTAAAGTGACAAAAAAGAGCAAAGATATGCGGGGTAGAACATAGAATTAAGGTAGACGTAAGAAAAGTGTGTTTGAACAAAGCGAAAACTTTTTGTAACAAACTTGTAAAGCAAGTTGTGCAAATAAAACTCGATTATTATTATTATAACTAAATTCATTTGGTTTTTTATTTCACATGATTTATTCCCGAGCAGGAGTGGCCACCGCGGAGGACCTTTTTTGCACAGCGGTCTGTGCAATTTTACTGTATCTCCGTCATTTATAAATACGTCCCAATAAAATAATTGTCAAAGATACTTGAAATGATACCCTTTACTATAAAAAAAAGTTAAAAACCTGCACGCATTTCCTAAAAAAAATCACGACAATACCTCTTTTTTCTGTCCGCGATCTACGTGTAATCCGTTAAGAGTGGCAGACCGACGAAGATTTTGACATACCAAAATTGGATCAAATATTGGAGCATCTTGACTTAATGTTTCGGAGAAAATTTTTCTTATCCGTTGCGTTTCTGCGTGATTTTTCGAGCGATCTTGAAGAGAAATGGCGAGAAAAAGAGCGAAAGGGGGGGGGGGCGGGGGGAGCAGATAATCTTTTTGATCGAATGCAACTATTCGCACTTGCAGCAAGCTGCGCACTGGGGCGAGTATTTTATTGTGCATTCGCGCGGGCATTATTAAATTACTAGATTGGATTTAAATTATGACTTTTCATTCGGTTTATGCGACTGCAAGTGTTTTAAGCTGCCTCAAGGGCCGTGAGCCCAACGGGCAACGAAAGTTAAGAATCTCTGC
>CAXFZQ010000026.1:0-14975 GCA_964007375.1 Ophion obscuratus | reverse complement strand
GGATCATCGACAGTCGAGTCTAACACGGTCCATGTCCCTGGAAGCGGCGTGGCCGACAAGAACGCTGGAGATGCGAGGAAAAACGATAAGGAAAAAAGGACGAAAAGAAAATAAGGATATCCTTGCTCCGTAGAGGCGATCGGGAATATTTGAATGGATCAATATTGGCACGGATTACAACGGATTTCAGTGTTTGTCCGAGTTCTTTTTTTTTGCTGCTTCCTCTTCTACGTCTTCTTTTGCTATGACAGCGGATTACGTTGTTCGCGCTCGTAGTGTACGAAAAAACAATCGTTCTTCCACTCCATCGAATCTGTCAAGTGCATCGACACGCGATCTGTCCTTTTTCTGCGGAATAAATCGCTGCGATTGAGAATCAAATTTTGAGATGGGAAATTTCGTGGGAATTGATGTGAGAAGAATTGTTTGAGGATTATTGTGAATTATATATATATATATTAGGAGTACAACTTTGCAGTAACCGTTTTTTTCAAAAGTTTAAGACTTTATTTTAAAAAAGTGGCTACATATTTTTTAATCAAAATACTGCCCGTCGCTAGCTACGACCTCGGCCCATCTTTCAGGTAACATTCGAATCCCGCGTCGATAAAAGTCTTGGTCCTTGGAGGCAATCCAGGAATCGACCCAATTTTTGACTTCTTCGTAAGTACCGAAGTGCTGGTCAGCCAAATCGTGTGCCATTGACCGGAACAAGTGATAGTCGGAAGGGGCAATGTCTGGAGAGTACGGCGGGTGGGATAAAACCTCCCATTTCAGCGTTTCCAAGTATTTTTTCACGACATTTGCAACATGGGGTCGGGCATTGTCATGCTGCAGTATCACCTTGTCATGTCTTTCGTTGAATTGTGGCCGTTTCTCTTTGAGTGCCTTACTCAAGCGCATCAACTGACGTCGGTAGAGTTCCCCTGTGATGGTTCCGGATGGTTTGAGCAGCTCATAGTACACAACGCCCAGCTGGTCCCACCAGATACACAGCATCACTTTGGATCCGTGAATATTCGGTTTGGGCGTCGATGACGGAATATGACCAGGCAGTCTCCATGATTTTCGGCGTTTAGGATTATCGTAGTAAACCCACTTTTCATCTCCAGTCACAATCCGGTGCAAAAATCCCTTCCTTTGTTGTCTTTGGAGCAGTTGTTCACAGGTGAAAAATCGGCGCTCGATGTCTCTCGGCTTCAACTCATGCGGGACCCAGTTTCCTTACTTTTGGATCATACCCATATCCTGGAGACGTTTTGAAACTGCTTGCTGGGTGACTCCTAACGTCTCGGCGAGTTCCCCTTGAGTTTGGCACGAATCCTGGTCCAGCAAGGTCTCCAATTCGGCGTCTTCAAAAACTTTCTGCCTTCCGCCACCATGCTGGTTCTCGACCTCAAAATCTCCACTTTTGAAGCGTTGAAACCACCGCCGACACGTTTTCTCACTAATAGAATCCTCCCCGTAAGCATCTACAAGCAAACGGTGGGCCTCAGCCGCAGATTTCTTGATGTTGAAGAAGTAAATCATAACTTCCCGCAAATGCTGAGAATTCGGCTCGTAGGTTACCATTTCTGAGTGCCAATAACTTTGTAATGCATACACGTATCCGTTAGCTTTTTTAAATTGTTTACATTGGCAGAGCCTCTAGTTTGAAATGCCACTTTTTTATTGAGCTAGGGCCACTACTTTGGCCGCAGTGGCTCTCTAAGAAAAACGGTCACTGCAAAGCTGTACTCCTATATTTCTTCAAATAATTAATTCTTTTTATAATTTTATATTTTCTTTTTAAAATAAAAATACAATATGTGTAAACATTCGGGGTCGCGGTGAAAATTCCATCGGCCTGGAGAAAAAATACAAAACACCCACGAGCCAATGAAATATCCGCCGAAATTTTCGTTGGATCGTAGCCGGCGGATGGAAGACAAACATAAAAAAAAGCTTAAGAAAGCCCCATTTCCTCGATCTCAAGGCATACTTTGCTCGCTCCTTCTCTCTCTCTCTCTCTCTCTCTCTCTCTCTCTCTCTCTCTCTCTCTCTCTCTCTCTCTCTTACACACATACGCACACACCCACACACACACGAGATCGGCCTCTCTTTCTCTCAACCTTGCTCGAGAGCTCCTTTGACTACTTCCGACACTCGGAAGTGCCTCCTCGTCTCGACCCTTTACATTTCTCGATCCTTTTCGGATATATACGTCCACATACCCATACGTGTATATAACGATGCGAAACTCCCAATTTCGTATCCACTTCGGCTTTTGGATTCTTCAGAGCCTCGATTTGCAAATTGAAAGAATATTTTGTCAGTAGGAGCCTACGGTGGGCTACATCACATTATTTCGTATCAAAATATTTATTATTGTTTGCTTCACTTTGAACGCAAAGTCCATTGTGCTGAAAAAATTTGGACCGAAAGGAAGAGGCGGCGAGAGACTAAGAGAGAAAAAGAGAAAAGGAGAGAGAGAGAGAACATTTATTTAAAAAAAGAAAATGTCTTCCTCACCCCTCTGAAAAATAATAAATATTTCAGTAAAATTTTATAAATTTAATAATTAATGTTTCGATAAAATTTTGAAAATTATTTTAAAAAACAACAATAAATATTTCAATACAATTTTTTGATAAATTTATTGATAAAATAAATTTATCAATAAAAGCTTCATCGCCTAATCAATAAAAAAAAACAAAAGTTGAACCGAGCTTGGCGTTATGGTACTTGCTCATCCCAACGAAGATTTACAACGATCCATCATGCGAAAGTTGTCGGAGTTCATGCAGTTAAGGCGTTTCGAACTTGACACAAACGTGTGCGCACCTACGAACTTTCGACAACAAGGAAGTACGACCGAACGTTGATGCATTGCGTATATTGAACAGATGTTGCGCCATCGACGAAAATTATGCATCCCATATACTCCACTTGTTCCACAGGAGAGCACTTTTCCTCGTTATTTATATTCGGAGCACGAGGATTGTGAAGGGTTTTTTTTTTTATTCCGCAGGCTCGTTGATTCGGGGTAAAAAATGAAAATTTTCACGACGATGAATTTTGCGTTGGAACTGAATAGCGAGTAATTTGATTTGTGGGGAAAGAGATCGACAGGCGTGTACGTAATTTATTTTTTGCTGCCTTTGGGTGTGGAGTATTTATGGCTGTGGCATCGGTGAAAAATGTCGAAGGGAATGTGCGTAATGATGGAAGGCAGCAGAGGTAGAGGGGGAGGAGAGATGACATATGTAAAAACCGTTTTCTCATTTTCTCAAAGGAGGATACGTCCGCGGGAAATTTATTCACATGTCTTTAGTGTTTAATATTTTTATATTTATCGTGCAATGTATCATTTGTATTTATTACAGAGCTTACAGTTTTTATTTATCGTAGGATTTCGATATATTCATTGTAAAATTTATTTGTGTTTTTTTAAAGAATTTATTTTCATTTGTTTTTTTAGTTTATTCGTATTTATTGTTCAATTCATTTCTATATATTTTACAGTTTATTTGTGTTTATTGAGGAACTTGTTTTGTATTTATTATAAAATCTATTTTTATCTATCATACAATTCATTTATATTTATTTAACAATTTATTAAGGGGTTAGGCGACTCTAGAAAAATACCACGCAGAAAAAATAGGCTTTTTGGGAATTTTTTTTTTCAGAAAAACTACAAAATAAATCGAGATTACAAAAAAGAGTGTTTATCATACATATCAGTGACTGTATACAATAATTTTTTTGAAGCGATTAATTTCAAAATGGCGGCTGTGCAGCGTCTACCTCAAAACTGCATTTTTGAAGTTGGCCGGAAACATAACTCAGGCAATATTCAACCGATTGACTTGAAATGTTGAATATATCTTGAAAAATACATTGTCTATGGAAGTAGGATTTTTATTTTATACTGCATAGTTCATTTGTTATTAACAATTATCTGACGAAATTGTTCACTTTCCAAAAGTTTTCCTAAATAATCGTCAGATAATTGTTAATAACGAACGAACTATGCAATATAAAAAAAAAATCCTACGTACTTCCATAGACAATGTATTTTTCAAGATATATTCAACACTTAAAGTGAATCGGTTGAAAATTGCCTGAGTTATGTTTCCGGCCAACTTAAAAAATGCAGTTTTGAGATAAACGCTATACAGCGGCCATTTTTAAATTAATCGCTTCAAAAAAATTATTGTATACAGTCACTGATATGTATGATAAACACCTTTTTTTATCCCGATTTATTTTGTAGTTTATCTAAAAAAAAAATCCCAAAAATCCGATTTTTTCCTACTTTATGCCGTAAAAACTTAACAAACCGTAACATTTTTTCGCAGTCCCAAACGCCCTCGAAACCAAAAATTCCAAATACCTCACCACCGAAATCCCGCGGTAACAAAAAAAAAAGAAGAAATCCGTCCGTTTCCGGCCGTGGTTTCGAAAAAGTTTGCAGAGAGAGGGAGAGATGGAAAAGAGAACACGTGCGCGAAATAAAATTATTCGTGAAAACACGAATGAATTTTTCACTCACCGGAGAGTGAAAAGAAAAAGAAAAGTGGAGCAGGAGAGCAGCGACATACATAATATAAAGTGGTGCAGCGGGGAATTACAGTGGGTCGTGTGCGCTACGATAAATAGAGCGTGGAACGTGTCGGGGTGAGGAGAGGAAGGGAAAAAGACAGAGAGAGAGAGAGTGAGAGAGAGAGAGAGCTCGAAGGGTCGAGAGACGAGGACAGAGATGAGCATACAAAGATTTTAATATAAAATGCCACGGCAGCCCGAGCACACACAGTCGAGCCAAGTTCCGAAAGATCCTCCGCACTCTCTTTCGTTTTTACTCACTTTCTCGTTTTTTTTTTTTTTTTTTTCGTTCATCCCTGCTTTAACATGGGAAAATGGTCCAACGTCCTATATATACCTGTAACAAGCTTGCGATCTGCATATCCGCATATATATATATATATATATATATATATATATATATATATATACACACACACACACACACGCACGCACGCACGCACATATATACATATATATACACACATGTATATATATATATATATATATATATATATATATATATATATATATATATATATATATATATATATATACATATGTGTATATATATATATATATATATACACGTGTGTGTGTGTGTGTGTGTGTGTGTGTGTGTGTGTGTGTGTGTGTGTGTGTGTGTGTGTGTGTGTGTGTGTGTGTGTGTGTGTGTGTGTGTGTGTGTGTGTGTGTGTGTACATGTATATGTGTGTGCGTGTGTGTGTATGTGCAAAGGGAGATAGGGCTACACGTATCATCCGTGAATACTTTTCCCAAGGGATCCGTCGAGCCTGACAGGGGACTCGACTACAGTGCTTACAAAATTTTGCAAGCCCTCATCCACTCTCCTCTCTCTATCTCTCACTCTCGCCACACGTGATATCCTCCTACACGCCGTTCCGGATTCATTCAAACGTAAATACGCCATCCATAAAATTTCAAGGGTTGAAATCCAGGCGAACCAGTACGGCAGACACCCAAAATGGATATTTATCGGTTATCTCGTAAACGAAAAGTATTCGCGCACCCTCATAAATAAAACATAGCAGTCACAAACTCGATCTATGCGCGCCCTTGGCCCCAGTGGCAGGAAAATTATGCAGGGGATTGCGATATAATTTGGGAAACTTTGCCACTATTCTGGGCTATATTTAAATTATATTAAATATTCATGTATGTTGGAGAATTTATGGGTTGTTTGTGTTTTATGTGTTTTTTTTAATATTAATATTGTATTGTAAATGAATAATATGTAGTACTTTGTTATTATTTTACTATTGTAAATTACACGGTGTACAGTGGAAATAACAAAAATTGATTAATCTAAATTATACAATTTTTTGTGATTTTTTAAATATGTAAGATGAGCACGTGAAAAAGCAGAAGCAACCGGGAAAACGGAACAGATGATGAAAAGCATATAAGTATATTTTAAAACAAAAAAAAATATATACAGCTTTTTTTATATTTTATATAAATATAGCATTGTTTTTATTTGCAATATTCGATTATTTTATTGCATTGCTTTACAAATGATATAATTCAAATAGTCCATAATTTTTTATTTCTAATATATAGTAGAGCTTATAATATAAAAATGATAATGAATTATAATATTTTTATTAATTTATGAAATTATCGTAAAAGGCGTGGTAATGTTTATATTGCGAAAAAATGTATTAAACTTATTGGTTATATATATATATATATATATATATATATATATATATATATATATATATATATATATATATATATGCGTGTGTGCGTGTATGTGTGTGTGTGTGTGTGTGGTCACATAAGGGTAAAAATGTAAATGCATAAATGCAGAAAAATAAATATTCTCAATAAATTGACGTATATAAAGAGTACAAAGTTTATCGGATTATCGAGTTTACGTCTTTACATTACATGCTGCTTGTAGCTCTAGGTTCCTGCCGATGTACCAAACAACCTTTTCATATATCAAGTAGCTTCTCTAAGGGAAATTTATTCTTTTGAGAACTCAAACACTATATTTGCTACTTCGTTTAAATAAATTATGTGAATAGCGGTCGACACCATTTTATTGCCAAATCGATCAATAAGCTTAAATCAATAAGTACGCGATGGGTAAACATTTAATTTGAAGTATTCTTGTTTATATATATATATATATATATATATATATATATATATATATATATATATATACACACACACACACACACACATATATACGTATATATGAGGAAAAGTTCCAACTATACAGAGCCTCAGGGGTTCACCAGGATGGAATAAAACGTAGCGCGAAGTATTCAAATGAAATATTTGCCTGCATAAACTTCATTGGGTCCTGTATATACCCGGGTCGAAAAATAAGCACTGATTTTCGTTTTTTCTCGAGCACGATCGCACACATTCCGGCAGTGCGAGATCTCGATCAACAAGTTCTGATTTTACCTGCAATATGAAACAAATAAACATTTCATCAGGTCGTGAAACAAGCCCTTTTTTAGCCCCGGCAATATTCTGCCTCTTCACTTGGATCCGATCCTCGAATATAAACATTATCGTACACATTTCGCATAGATACATCGTACGGTTTCCATCGAAATTTTCGAAATTTTTTTTCTTCAAAATTCAGCTCATTTCGATCTCGGCCAAGTTTATTTTCCGAAGCCGTTTAGGATCGGTGCGAAAGGAACGGGACCAGGCCCAACAGGAGTGCAACGAGACCTCGTTCCTTTCACTCAAAGATCGAGCAGCTCGACGTCGCGATCAATTGAGTATATTGACATGTTCAGGTGGGTCGAAATCGAGAGGGAAAAAAATGAAATCGTATCGAAAATAAGCAAATCGGGAGGAACAAGATCAGATCCAATGATTCCAAATCAGCATTCCATTATCGGGTGCAACGTGACATTTTCGACGATGCACTTTGGCGGAGAAGAAGAGGAGGGACGCCTCCATGGACCAGGCATTGCCGATTAGCGGTAATTATAAACACATTTGTGTAAACACATTACAAAACTTTAAACGCGTTTTTCTCGAAAACACGTTTTTAAAAATGGCTGACATTCTCCTGATCGCTGTAATTAACATATCGACCTGAAATTTGGAGAGCATACTCAGAAAATATGTCTTCACGGAATGACGGATCGTTTTTTCGATAGATACATTTTTGCATTTATTATTTATCTTTTTATGGGAAAAAAATCGCGAAAATTCGATTTTTTTTTAATTGCCGCCATTTTCCGAAATTTGTACTAAACGAAAAACCCATCCGTCATTCCATGACCAAAGGGTCACAGATTGATAAAATGCTTCGCATTTGTGTTTCAGATCAACCAAGAGGGGGCAGTGATGTCAGCCGTTTACCTCCCGCGATTTGAGGACCTGTTTTCGCGGAGCTGCAACGGCCGCCATTTTGGTTTTTTTTTCAAAAAAAAATTTTTTTAACGTTCCGTATATCATGAATAAAAGCAAGAAAAAAACCGCACTCAAAAAGCTATACTCGTTTCCTTTAAAAAAAATAAAATGTAAACACCTGAAATATGGCACTCCAAGGACAAAGTCTCCGTTAATAAGAGGCAAGTCTTTTTTATCACATAGATCGAGGATTATGTAACAGGACGAGATGGAAATCTCTTAATCCCATAGTGGGACCAGATATGTGCAGGGCGAGAGATCAAAGTTTTCCGCAGCGCGAGTCGAAAGGACATGGCAAAGAGGGCGCTGGGGAGGGGGTGGAATACGAGCGAGAGGGCAGAGCCACGAAGAAGTCTCTCTCCGTCTCGCTCCAATCTCGTTTCCGGTTAGCGTATCGAAATTAATTAAGTAACTCGCGCCCGAGAGAAGTCAAGACTGAGAGAGGATCAAGCAATGCATCAGAAAAGCTCTGTATCGTTAAACAGGAGAGAGAGAGAAAGAGAGAGAGAGAGAGAGAGAGAGAAAGAGAGAGAGGGAGGGGGGGAGGGAAACTCGGGCTCGTTAACGAATCTCGCGCTAATTGGATACTACGAATGAAGAAGAGTCTCGCCTATATATGCGAATGGTCCAGCATCCCGGGCGCTGCACATCTCAATTCTTTCACCGCTTCCGCATGCTTCGTTGCGGTGCCCTCCTCGTACCAAACAAATAAAGGATCCTTTGATGTTTCGCCACACTCTCGTAAGAATCTACGTCTCTGACGCGTGACGGTACGCCGCTGAGTTTGTGAATTAAAAAAGAACAAAAAACAACAGACGGTATCAACGTTCAATGAATTTTAATTCCGACAAATTCTTCATTTCAATAAATAATAAAGAAGGATGCGTACGAGATGAGCAGGATGTGGCGTAAGAATTTCGTAACGAGGCGTCGATACTTTTCGTTCCCTCGAGAGCAGCCATCAATTCGTCTTTCAATTACGACGGAGTAGAATGTTTTTTTTTTGGAATTTATTTTTACCAGTTGGGGGTCGTTGAAAATATTGATGAAATCGACTCGAAATGTCTCGTGAATCTCACAATCTTTATTTTCCGCTCTGTTTTTTTTTCGAAGTTCGTATGTTTTTTTTTCGTATGCCCTTGTGAGCTTTTACCGTCCCGCTTGCACTTTTTACATGAGGGAGACGGGAGGTCCTTGTCGTTCCATATCCATGCAAACCCAAACAAACCCAAATAGACTCACGATCCCTTCCACTTTTTACATAGGGGAGGAGGAAAGATCCTCGTCGTACCATAGCTTTTTTTTATTTTTTCGTTTTCCGCAATTCCACGAGTGCCACGTACCTTTTTGATGGCTAGCTTGAGTAGATTTTTGTTTAACCAAAGAAAAGCCTCCGATAATGACAGCCGGAAAGATGGACGATAAAAAAAAAGGTTGAAGAAAAACATCGGTGCTTAGGAGACGAAAAAAAAAGACTGGAAAATAAATTGGTCTTGCACAAAAATAATCTTTCAATCTCTGTGAGAGACGAAGAGGGAGGGGGGAGAGAGAGAGAGAGAGGAAGAGAGAGAGAGGGAGGGAGGGAGAGGGGAGAGGGAGGAGGGAGGGAGAGGGAGGAGAGAGGGAGAGGTGAGGAGGAGGGAGGGAGAGAGAGAGAGAGAGAGAGAGAGAGAGAGAGAGAGAGAGAGAGAGAGAGAGAGAGAGAGAGAGAGAGAGAGAGGAGAGAGAGAGAGAGAGAGAGAGAGAGGGAGGGAGGGAGGGAGGGTGGGAGGGAGGGCGAGAGGGAGAGGGGGAGGGAGAGAGAGGGGGGGAGGGAGGGAGGGGGGGAGAGGGAGAGAGAGAGAGAAAAAATGGGTGAATTATTATACTCGTTACTTCTCATTTATTCGCGAGTGCACTTCGCTCTCGCTCTATACATATATACATCTTTAAGTGTGCATTCTTTCATTCCTTCTCCTATCTTGTCCGCACCCTCGGGACACTCGGCTCTATTTTTCTCAAAAATTATATATAATAGTAGTCTCGACAGGCCTCCGTAGTGCAAGCCATTAGCGTTGACGAGTTCGCGACGTATACGTTTGCTGCTGTTTCTCGCCTGGCCCCCTTGCCCTCCTCCGCGCCCGCCAGGCCCGCTCCACCTTCGCCTCCTCCGCTCGCATAGAACTTGCATGGGTGCATCATAATGATACTTGCATAATCAAGCCGGCATATACATTCATTAATTGTATTCATTTCGCGTGCAGCGTTGAAATGAACAATATCGCGTATATATATATATATATATAAGGTTTTGTTCACTATTAATTTTACTCCGGATACGATTTATCAGGCGCTTTAAAATCGCCGCGTCTGCACGACATATACAGTAACGAGCAATGATAATAATTAAAGACGGGACAAAAATTATCGTTCGCAGCGTCCACTGGGCCTGGACGGATAATAAATTATGCCATAGGCGATGATTAATTTATCGAAAAGTTCGTTGTTTCGTCGTTTCACGGAAAGGAGCGCGCGAAGGAAATGGCAAGAGGCTTACTTAATTTTGTTCAGTTTGGTACGATAAAATAGCCGAGCTAATTTATTGTCGTGTAGGCCGAAGAGTGCCATTTTTGGATTGAGAAATATATTCTTTGTATGGAATCTTTATATGTGAATTTAGTATTAACATTTATGTAACAACAAAAAATGTGGAATATTAATTGTCATGTAATGACAATTATTGTTTCCAGCTCGCCGCTCGCCTTTCTCCACGTTTTTAGGAGAAGAAAGGAGGGATTATGAGAGGTACTGTGAATACTCCAAACGCGACTACGTGAAATTAAATTCCCATATTTTCACAACAAAATTTCAGGCGATTTCTTAAAAATGGCACGGAAAAAAGAAATTTTGAAAAATTTGAAAAATTTGAAAACAATCAACGTATTCGAAATGAAACAATACATTTTTCCCTCTTGGTATTTTGTCTCGGACGCAATGGTTTTCGAGACATGCCAATCAATTGTTTGAACGATTCTCCGAGTTTAGGCAAAAAAAATTTCGAAAAGAAATAAAATTCTGGAAAAATTCAAGCGAATTCATAATCGAAAATTAAAAGAGTTATCCCTTCTGATATTTTGTCCTAAACGTCATACTTTTCGAATAAAGACATCCTAGTGATCAGAGTTTCGAGCGAAAACAGTAGGAAACAAACATCAAAATTCCAGGCGATCCAATATAAACTTTCGCAACTTTTTACATCCTTGACATTTCCTCTCAAACCCAATAGTTTTCGAGTTACGTTGCTTTTCCCAAAATTTGTCGTTTCAGCCAAAAATGAAATAACTTTGTGAGAAAGAATCGTACGGAACTTACAAAAAACGAAAATGGAGCTTCCGGTACCCCATTTAAGTTTATCATGGATAAAAATGGCAAAAAAATGGCATAAGTATGCGCCCAATTCCCGAGGGTCAAAAAATGGCCGAAAAAAGGGTCACGTACAAAAGTGTGTACGGGGTCGAAAAAGAAAAATCATAAAAAATATTTCAAAAAGCAAAACGAAGTTGAATTTGTTCCCTTCAAAACGCCGTTCGTTAAATATGGTTATCTTTTTTCCGACGGACTTATCTCAATTTTAGTGCGGCGAAAAATATCGACTGATGTATCCAAACTTATGAGCGGTAATGTCTATATATTAGGTGTACAAATACTTTTAGGACAGTTTTCAAAAAATTCAAGATTTATTAAAAAAGAAGTAAAACACAGTTATTCATCGATGTAATCTCCATCGCACTGAATGACCTTCAGCCATCTCTCAGGTAACTCGCGGATGCCTTTCGCAAAGAAACTTTCGTCTTGCGAGGTGAGGAATTTAGCGACCCATTTTTCCACTTCTTCAAATGTTTTGAATCGTACGTCAGACAAATCGTTCTGCATTTTCCGGAATAAATGATAATCGAATGGGGCTAAGTCTGGTGAATACGCCGGGTGTGGTACAGCTTCCCATCCAAGCGCTAGTAACGTATCCTTGACCGGTTTACCCACATGAGGCCGCGCGTTGTCATGGAGCAGTTTTACTGGACGTTTTCCTTTACCAGAAAATGGACGTTTCTTCTCAATTTCTTGATTCACTTGCATCAATTGATGACAATAGCGATCGGTAGTAACTGTTTGACCAGGTTTGAGAAGTTCATAATACAGTACGCTTTTCATATCCCACCATATGCACAGCATGACTTTGTTACAATGAACATTGCGCTTTGGCGTGGATGTTGTCGGCTCGCCGGGGTCAACCCAATGATATTTGCGTTTCGGATTATCAAAATAAATCCACTTTTCATCGCCGGTCACAATTTTCCACAAGAAAGACTTTCTATGTTGCTTGTTGTAAAGACTCACACAAATTGTTAAGACGGCTGTTTTTATTTTCTTGAGTCAGAAAGTGTGGTACCCACTTTGTTCCTTTTCGAATCTTACCCATTGCTTTTAAACGATAAGAAACAGTTTGTTGAGTTACTCCAAGCTGTTCCGAAAGTTGTTTCTCCGTCTGACAAGAGTTTTCATCCAGCAACGCTTGCAGTTCCTGATCGTCCACCTTTGCAAGAGGCCCCGTGCGTTCACGGTCACTAACGTCGATATCACCTTCTTTGAATCGCTTATACCAATACTCACATGTACTTTATGTTGTCTCCAAGAACAGAACATATCGATTCACACGCTTTCCTAACACTTTTTCCCTTGATGGAATTCATAGCGACTGCAGTGTCTAATAAATAGCTTATCGGTCTGCATGTTTAATTTAAAGAATTTATAGGTTATGTTTATGACTCCTTTACGTTTCGATACTACATATGAAGCGCCATCTATGATAAGTGAGCGGGACCTTTGAATTAATTTAGAATAGCTGTTATGATACAAAATCGAAGTGTCCTAAAACTTATTTGTACACCTAATATTTACAGAGGTATATAGTAGGATACAGTAATGTGAGAGAATATGCCAAATTCAATTACCCGGTCGCGCCATTACTGGAATCTTCCCCGAAGAGACGAAACTGCATTATTTCCTCGCGTAATTGAATGACTATGATTTTTGTTTTCCATGCATCCGGAGCTCCTAGACTGCTATAATGACGTCAAATGAGTTCCTTATATTTTCTTCCACCACAAGCCACGAAACAATAATTATTTTTATTACGATTTTTTTCTTTGTAAACGTGCCTGAATTTTTCGCAAGCTGTTATTTACCTCTCGTTTATGTGGGCGGAAAAAACGGAGATTGGCAGGGAGTTACTTCTTCTCGCTTTTGTGTTATTGCCTCTCGTTTAGGCAACGAAATCCCCAAGAATATAGTTGCAGGTATTATTGCCCAGCATTATTCTCTTTCTCTCTCTCTCTCTCTCTCTCTCTCTCTCTCTCTCTCTTCCTTCCGTCTGTTTGACTTAGAAAAAGGGTTTATTTGTATGGCCGATGTATTTCGCGAATCACGGGCGCGATACCTCGTCGAATGAGTGCAGAACAAACTACGGATTGACAACTGGGTTGTGTATACAGCATGGCGGGTAACGAGAGCCCCGGGGCTCGGTGCAATACAATTTGCGAATAAACATACACAGACAAACTACATACGTGCACACATGACAATGGATCCAGGCCTCTGGTATGAATTTGAATTACGGTAGATCCTACAGTGCAGTATCGAAACCGAAGCATAACTCACGTAACGAACCTCTTCCCTTCTATATTTTCTCATTTACGTGGCAATTTCGCTTCAAACGAGTGAACGATCATAGAATGCGTTTTCAGCGGGGTAATCACAAGGACAGCTAACTTTGGTGGTGTGTTTTGTTATGTGACGATTAAGGGGCTATGCCAGTGTGAACGCTGAAGATTTGGGTGATTGTCGGGATTCTTTTTGGAAGAAAAGTACTCAATTAAATGTTTCGGTAAATTAAGAATATATTTGGCTATATTTGACCTATGTTAGATAATTTTTTCATAGAAAAATATTGAGGTCCAAGCGACTTGTGCGCTGCCTTCGGAGGCGCAAAAAAAAAAGTTCCTCCACTGCTGACATGATTCCGGCCGGTTGAGTAGCTGAAACCGAGAAAGGAAAAAATGTCGTCAAACTGGAAGGTATTTCCTGTACAATGACGTAGGATTTTCGAAAAATATCAAAATCTAACACAATGACGTCTGTTTTCTTGCCTATAAAATGGTCGTTTTTTTTTTCAATGCCAAATCGTCAATTTTCATCCAATCAAAAATATCCTACGTCATTGTGGAGTAAATATATTCAAGAGTACTCAGTTCAAATTTCAAGTCAATCGGATAATTGGTCTTTGAGTTGCAATGTCAGCAAATATGCAAAATCTCGTTCCGAGAAAAACGCATTCAAAGATTTAACTATCGAGTTTAGCAAGATAAAATAATATTGATACAAATTATATGAATGATTATGATATTCTTGAAAGTATAAACTGCCGGAAAAAAAAAACGATTTTTTGCAAGTCTTACACTGGTATAGCCCTTTAAGATTGCATTTTTAGGGAGAAAGTTCATTTTCTAAAGTATCAAGTTGCAGCCGAAAATGGAATGCTGATTTGGAATCATTGTATCTGATCTTGTTCCTTCCGATTTGCTTATTTTCGATACGATTTCATTTTTTTTCCTCCCGATTTCGACCTACCTGAAAATGTCAATATTCTCAATTGATCGCGACGTCGAGCTGCTCGATCTTTGAGTGAAAAGAACGAGGTCTCGTTGCACTCTGTTGCGCCTGGTCCCCGTTCCTTTCGCACCGATCCTAAACTGCTTCGGAAAATGAACTTGGCCGAGACCGGAATGAGCTGGATTTTGAAGAAAAAAAAAGTTTGAAAATTTCAATGGAAAGCGTACGATGTATCTATACGATATGCGTGCGATAATTTTAATATTCAAGGACCGGATCCAAGTGAGGGGCAGAATATTGCCGGGGCTGAAAGAGGGCTTGTTTCGCGACCTGATGAAATGCTGATTCATTTC
>CAXFZQ010000025.1:20000-24742 GCA_964007375.1 Ophion obscuratus | reverse complement strand
AAGAAGCGGCTGGGGGAAGATAAGACTACAAGCGTATCTAGCAACGTATATGCGGAGCCCCGAGCTCTTCGACAATCCTTGGCGTCTTACCATTTCCGGCAGATTAAGGGCTTCCCATCCGTTCGATACGGAAAATGGATGAAGAGAGGGAAGAGGCTGGGGACAAAGATGAAGGCGAGGGGATCAAAATGCCAATAGGATAAACTCTGTTAGGAGAGACGAAAATGTGGGTGATGCTGACCGGAAACAGTGGACTGATCACCGGTGTCAGGCGCTGGAGATAACTCGAGAAGTATCGAACCGGTTGGGATGAATCTTTCATAGATTCCTTTACAAAATCTGTAAAGAATGAATCAGATGAATGTTTTTGGGTTGTTTTTTTACCAAGTCTGTAAATAATTAATCAGATGATTTTTTTTTTTACAGAATCTGTAAAGAATCAGTCAGATGAATCTTGTACAGATTTTTTTACAGAATCCGTGAAGAATGACACATTTTTTTTCAAACCCGAGAAAAGTTACAATTTCACGATTTTTTCGGGTTTTTCGTAATTCACCCAGAAGAACAATATATGACAATTGAACGTTTTATTGTTTTTTTTTTTTTTCGTTTCAGTCAAGAATTATTAGCTGCATCTTTCTCACCGATTGGGGACTGCAGTGGCAAGACGCACAAATTACTACTAATAAATCTTTATTAATGTTTAATTAGTAATTATTGAGTCAAGTAATTTAATGTTTCATGTTAAACTTTTTTATACGTTTCAAATATACATGAAAAGATATCTCAATGTTTACTGGGCTCACTTGTTTTTTTTCCCTTCTAAAAAAAATCTCGAAAAAGCGCTTCTTCGGACGTTCCAATTCAGGCTCTTTTACAAATTTTCAACGTTCCCGCGTAGTATGAAATCTGAATCCATAAATCAGCAAAACACGACCAATCAAATATTCGCGGAGGATTTCGCTTTCCTCGTTACGCTGACAACGAGCTAATATTATTGTGAACTCCCGGGGATTTGGAGCACGGGAAGCTCGGAAAGCCAGCACATAGCCAGGAGAGGAAGGCAAAAGCGGATTCTCAAGCTGAGCCACTTTTCTGCGGGATCGCGTGCTCATTAAACGCACAAGCGATTCACGAAGAGTTGCTCTCGAGTGCAAATACATACAGTACACACGACATACGTGTATGTATATCTATACAAGTGTATTATAAATACTCGACTACATAAAGGTTCTGAGACTTCGGATTGTGTATACGAGGCGAATTGAAAGCTCACTTTCTCTCTCTCTCTCTCTAGCTCGTGAGAGGCCAATACGCGCGGCCAAAGTAGAATATGTACAATGGCCAACCGTACCTAAATGAAAACGTCTATGCGTAGGATAATCGTTCGAAATAGCCGGATTTGTTCGGTCTCTGTACGTACTCCCATCTGCGAGGAAGGACAGATAGGTGGATGGGGGGGGGGGGGGGGGGTTCAATAAAAAGGGAGAGCGAGAGATGCACCGGAAATTTAGCATATAGGAATTCCCCTATACTATGCGCCGTAGCTGAGCGCCAAAGCACAATCGAGAGCCCCCAACATGTACGAGGCCACGCCAGATATTAAAAATTGTCGATTTCGGCAGACGGGAACGTAAGGGCGATAGGAAAAGAATTTGTGTATTTGCAAAAGGGATTATATGAAATTAGGTTTATTAGTTCTCTGGCTCTGAAACATAATAAAACGAGACTGTGCAAAAACAAAGAAAAATGACTCTACAGAAAAGCAATATAAAATTTAAAAAACGCAAAGTCAGCAGAAAGCGCAGAAAAACATGCAAAAAAAACGGAAAACCGCAAATAGAAAAAGAAGAAAATGGTGCGAAAAATAATAGACATTTGAAACCAAAATTTAAAAAATGAAAAACAAAAACGTCCTCTGGCCCATAAGATAATAAAACGAGCTACTATACACAACCAAAGAAAGATAAATCTAAATGAAAGCAATATCAAATTTAAAAAACGCAAAGTGAAAAAAAAACGCTGAACAAATACGCAAATAAACAGAAAGTCGTAAATATAAAAGAGAGTAAATAATGCGAAAAATAATAGACACTTGATACAATGTTTTTAAAATTGAAAACGTAATGTGAATCAGTATAATATGAGCAAAAGAAAAAATAAGAGTAAAAAAGGGAGTATAAAACAAAAAATGAAAATTAAAAATAAAAGGTAGATTAATACGCAAATAAAAATAAAATTGTAAATAGAAGGGGAAATGAAATGGTACAAAAATTTAAAAAATAAAAAGGAAGATGTGAATCTCTATAATATGAGCAAAAGCAGAAATGAGGCATGTCAATGTAAAAATAAACATACATATGAGAATAAAAAAGAGAGGATACCATAAAAAATGGGAAATGAAAAGAAAAACGCAGATTGAATACGCAATTAGAAAGAAAATCGTAAATAGAAGAAAAAGAATATAGTGCAACAACAAAAAACTCAATACATTTTTTTTATTAACCCTTTCGCAGTGAGGTGAAAATGAGATTTTCGTGCCATTTTTGTAATGGAAAAAAAATTTCATATATTCGCTTTAGAGTCTCAGTATATGATTTTTGGGGACGCTGACTTCGAATTTGATATCAGATTTCCAAAATTCACAATGGCGGATCCAATGTGGCGGACGAAAATTTGAAAAATGGTTTCATTCCGACGAAAGTGAGTACCTTATGGTTTTTGGGGCCGCTGAATCCGAATCTGAAATCGGTTTTTGAAAATTCAAAATGGCGGATTCAATATGGCGGACGCAATTACGAAAAATGGTTCCATTTCGACGAAAGTGAGTACCTAATGGTTGTTGGGGTCGCTGAATCTGAATCTGAAATCGGTTTTTGAAAATTCAAAATGGCGGATTCAATATGGCGGACGCAAATTTGAAAAATGGTTTAATTTCGACGAAAGTGAGTACCTTATGGTTTTTGGGGTCGCTGAATCCGAATCTGAAATCGGTTTTTGAAAATTCAAAATGGCGGATTCAATATGGCGGACGCAAATACGAAAAATTGTTACATTTCGACGAAAGTGAGTACCTTATGGTTTTTGGGGTCGCTGAATCCGAATCTGAAATCGGTTTTTGAAAATTCAAAATGGCGGATTCAATATGGCGGACGCAAATACGAAAAATGGTTTGTTTTCGATGAAACTAAGTATCTTAAGATTTCCGAGGTCACTGAATTCGAAGCTGAAATCCGATTCTAATAATTTCAAATGACAGGCAAATATTGTATCCGAGCTTCACATACTTGGAGTCAGGATCAAAATTCGAAATTCGCGACCATAAACATCTAGAGATACAATTTTTTGTCAAAATCCAACTACTTTTCGAATTTGCGCCACATTGGATCCGCCATTTTGAATTTTGACAATCTGATTTAAAATTCGAATTCAGAGACGCCGAAAACCATGAGGTAATTTTTTGATTTCGACTTTCGTCGAAAGTTTGATTTTGATTTTGTTGAAAGTTTTGAAAGTTTTCGTTGAAAGTTGAAAGTTTTCGTTGAAAGTTTGAAAAAAATGGTTTGATTTCGACTTTCGTCGAAATCAAACCATTTTTCGTATTTGCGTCCGCCATATTGGATCCGCCATTTTGAATTTTGAAAATCTGATTTCAAATTCGAATTCAGCGACGCCGAAAACCATGAGGTAATCACTTGCGTCGAAGTCGAACCATTTTTCGAATTTGCGTCCGCCATATTGCATCCGCCATTTTGAATTTTGGAAATCTGATGTCAAATTCAAATTCAGCGACCTCAAAAACCATGATGTACCAAATTACAACTGAATCGATGCAGTAGAAATAGGTTGTTTTTCAAATGACCCTATACGTGTCATGACACAAAAATGGCACGACTTTTTTTTGCCTCTATGCGTGTCACTCACAGTCAAGGGGTTAAACAGAATACGTCAATGAATATTAAATCAGCAAAAACGAAAAAAATCCATATCGAAGTAAAAATATATTTAAGAATTTAGAGTTCTAAATTTAAATTTAAAAGTAAGAGAAAACCATAGCGTTAAAGCTAGTTTGAATTTAAATTTAAAAGTAAGAAAAACCATTTTGTTACAATCTAGTTTCCTCAGGCTTAAAGAGAGACAGAGAGAGAGCAAGAGAGACAAAAGACACGTGATGATGGGGTAGCTAATACAATTGCATGTACCTCTTTTTCTCCCCATGTAATTTCATAAAACCCTTGATCATATTCGGTACACGTAAACGGCAATTCTGCCTTCAAGCTTCAATGGCACATATATGAAGGTCTTGAAGTTTGCATCGTTGGAATGCAACGAAATTTTTATATTCTTCGTTGCCACCCAAAATATTTTTCAAATTTACGGTGCAAAAGATTCCACAAATCTCGAAAAAAAAAAAGTTTGAGTGATACTCCCGGCCTAAAGAAGTCAATGTTTTGTCAATAGACAAGTTGATTATCGAAAATACTGAATTTCCGTCGGATTGCAACGATGCAAACTTCAACATCGTCAAATATGAATAGGCGCACGAGTCTCCCGTATTTCCGTTCACTCTCGAATTCTTAGGGTCGCGCGTTTGGCGACGTGTCGATTTTCGACGGCACTCTTCTTGATTTTCAGCTGGACGCGTGTCCGTCCTCCGCAATTCGCCTTACTGTACTTTGCTGCTCCCTTCGCTAGACAAAGATTTCTTTCTGTTCTCATATATATATATATATATATACACA
>CAXFZQ010000025.1:0-17500 GCA_964007375.1 Ophion obscuratus | reverse complement strand
AGATCGCGAAGAGTCCAGTAAAACTTTTTTAAAGTAAGCACTTTTTAGATATAAATGCGCAAAATTGATCCGCGGGTAATTGGATGACGCCGAATCAACTGACGATAATAATTTTGCAATACACCACGGAGAAAATGTTTTTGAATGTTGACAAATGTTTAAAAACTATTTAATTCGGAACATAATAATTTTATCGAAAAATATGTCGAACAAAAGTTGTTTAGCACACAAAAGTACGTAAAAAAGTATTGAACGTTCGTCTTCGTATCTTCGAAACTGAGGGCGAAAAAGACGATTGAAAATTTGTTCGCTTTGCAGACGAAGCACCACTGGGAGTGTAATGGTCGCGAGATACTCGTTGGAGCGCGTTACGCGCGTGCGCATATAGCCACAGCCATATGGTGGGTCCCTTTCTGACAGTGATCCTCAACCAGTAATTTTATCGATGTTCAGTCCTCATTTTTTAATACTTATACAGTAAATAAAAAAATTTAAATCTCTAGAAAGTTAGATCAACTGTTACTACAGCAATGTGTAACAAAAAAACTCAAAATATTTACGAATTCGATATGTTTTTATTTTTTTAAACCTCGAGGGTTTTCTCCCCCAATTGAATGGTTTTTCGTGTTTTTCTCCCATATTTTTGAAGATACGAGGATGAACGTTCAATACTTTTTTACGTACTTTTATGTCCCAAACAACTTTCGTTTGACATGTTTTTCGATAAAATTATTAGGTTCCGGATTAAACGGTTTTTCAAACATTTTTTAACATTTATAAACATTTCCTCGGAGGTTGATTGCAAAATTATTATCGCTATTCGATTCAGCGACATCCAAATACCCTCGAATCAATTTTTCGTATTTATATCCAGAAAGTGCTTACTTCCATGCTTATTGCCTGGACTAGGGGAGGAATCCTCGTATGGGGTTTTGAGGTGCAGTGATACCTGTTTTGGACAAATGCTGGAAGGTTGTCGGTCTTTTGAGGATAATCTGTGGTTTTGAGAGAATAAGCAGGAAATGCCGAAGTTCAACTTTTCGGCATTTCCCCACCTATGCATACCGAAGTAGCTCGGGACTCGAAAATAGAATGTTCATTTGATCGTGTTGGAGTTCTTCCAGAGTGTCGATTCGATTGTGGTAGTTCTGATTTCGTCTATGTCTTTAGAATTTCCTTCCAACAGTTGTCGGTGTTCTAATTTCATCCTGATGTCAACTTACCGAATCTTTGAACCAAAGAATCAAGTCCCGTTGGATCTTATCAGCCCTAGTGATGTCCGTTTTGCATCAACCCTAAACAGCTTTCGAACTCGACTCGGCAGAAAACCAGGCCAGGATCAAGATAGGCGGAATGTAGAAAGATATTCGAACATTCCGGTCCACCACACGAGATATGTATAGGTGATATCCAATGATGTTAATACCGAACTACCGGGCCCACATGAGGGTTAGACCACAAGGCTACAAAAGGACTTACTCCCCGACCTCATTGGAAATCCTGATTGGTTTCGTATTACCTTGTTGAAAGTGATGTTGCTGAAGTTTCCATCATTGGAACGCAACAAAAATTCTTGTTCATCATCTTTTCTTCCTCCACCTTGATTATCATCCAAATTGATTTCCGTCAGACTACGTTCTAGGTGTCCACTGAGGATCATAGAAAACGCTTGCATGATTGCCATAAGTTTGTTCCACTAAACAAGCATTGGCAATCGGGTCGTTTTCTTTTTATCGCCTTCCAACTCTGCAAGCTTCAACATCATGGAGCGTGTGCAATCAGCCTTTGCAAAGAGCGATAACCAGTGCTTCTTTTTCTTCCTCGAGTAAAACCCAGCCCAAACTCCGGCAAATTCATCCTACAGTGATGACAACGGGAACACAAAAGCTCGCGAAATTGGAAATGCATGCAGCAACCGTTCGTAAAATCATCCCTGTGGAAGAGTCCCCAGTAGCTGTTCTCGCAGTCCATTTTTCATTTTTCCCTTTCACGTGGTGCTCCACGCGTGGCTTCGTGAGAAGCGCCCGAGCAATTATCAGGAAAATGCCAGTGTTTTTTGCGTTGTCCTAGGGATGGCGAAGAAGAGTGTACATGCCAGACGAGTGTTGGTTGGCTTGGGTGGACGATTGTTGTCCAGGGCAAAACGCACCGTCAACGGGCAATTGCGTACGTGAGAATGTGGGGAAAAAATTTGAGGTGGTAGGCGCGAGTAGGTTGCATCAAACAAGCCGACATCGAGTAGGGCGACGGAGCGGCAATGGAGTTCATGAACGCGGCGTGTATAATATCGATTCGATCATTCGCCAACCGAGGGAAGTGCACTTGACTGACACGGTCAAACATGGAGGTCCGCGAGTTATTCAAACGCGATATTAGTTTTCTCACGCGGGCATTGACGAGGTTGAGTGACGGGGCTAGTGATGACGGCGACGTTCGATGTGCCTCAAGCTCGGCCCGTACTCGACGCGTTTTCCATCCAACGGATGCAACCGGATGACATTGCCGCAGCAATCAATTTACGTCAGCCGTTTGCGCATCAGGTGGCGCAATGTCATCGGGCTCGTGCGCTACGCAAGGGCGATTTTGACTTCTTAATAGGACGTCTTCGTCGGGCCCCATCTTTTGGAATTGGTCCAAACAATAGCCATGAAAGTACGCACTTTTTATATATAAGTACGCAAAATTGATCTAAGGGTAATTGTATGTCGCTGAATCGAATAGCGATGATAATTTTGCAATCAATCCCCGAGGAAATGTTATAAATGTTTAAAAACCGTTTAATCCGGAAACTAATAATTATATCGAAAAATATGTCAAACAAAAGTTGTTTGAGACGCAAAAGTACGTAAAAAAGTATTGAACGTTCATCTTCGTATCTTCAATAATAAGGGAGAAAAAAACGAAAAACCATTCAATTGGGGGACGAAAGCTTCGAAGTTTCAAAAAATAAAAAAAATATCAAATTCTTAAATATCTCCGGGTTTTTTTTATTACACATTGCTCTGGTAAGAGTTGATCTAACTTTCTAGAGATTTTTTATTTTTTATTTATCGTACAAGTATTCAAAAATGACGACTGAACATTGACAAAATTACTGGTTGAGGATCACTGTCAGAAAGGGACGCACTATATGGTTACGGCCATATGCGCACGCGCGCAGCGCGCTCCAACGAGTATCTCGCGTCCCTTACACTCCCAGTGGTGCTTCGACTGCAAAGCGATTTTGTCTTGCAGACAAATTTTCATTCGTCTTTTTCTCCCTCATTTTTGACGATACGAAAACGAACGATCAATACTTTTTTACGTACTTTTATGTCCTAAACAACTTTTGTTCGAAATATTTTTCGATAAAATCATTAGGTTCCGAATTAAACGGTTTGTAAACACTTTTTAACATGTTCTCGGTAGTTGATTGCAAAATTATTATCCCCATTTGATTCAGCATCATCCAATTACCCTTAAATCAAGTTTGCGTATTTATATCTAAAGATTGGTTGCTTTCGAAATTTTTACTGGACATCATGCCTTTCCGTGTCCCTTGGCATGCCTTCGCCAGTTTTTCCTATTCTGTCCATTTGACATCCCACGCTGGTTACTTGACTATTTCCAGATAGAGGGCCCGGGACTGTTGTCCACAGCGCTGGGTCGTGTCGGGTCGCAGGCCGAGCGGTCACCCATCCAAGTATTGGCCCAGGCCAACGCAGCTTGACGCGGGAGATCGCTGATGACAGTCTATCATCTTTCCACTTTTATCGCGATCGCATCGACGCGATGTCAGCAGGATACGTTCTTTTATTTGCCAAGCGAAACGATGGAATATCATTCCTATGACTCGTCGACCATGAATTTCGGTATGAGACGCGAGCTCGTGACGTTGCCGTCGCTCTTGGGACTTTTCGCGAGTTGATGCGACCGAAAATCCGGTAAATCTTCCTTTAACGACCTCATTTGCCTCGTCAACGTCGTCAAAAAGCAGACGATGGCGACGGCGAAGAAGAAGAAAAAGTGAGAGATAACCGTGGAGGAGGAATTGAAACGAGTCCACGGCGTACTCGACTGTGGACTTAATACGGTGCCTTAATCTCGTCTGATTTGAAGTCTGACGTTGAAATGCCGCTGAAAGAGACCTCGGCAGAGTAAAGAAGAGAAAGGACCCCGAGAGCTGGAGGAAAAAACGAGACGGGCAGAAAGGAAGGAGAGAGAGAAACGAAAAGTTAACCTGAAAGTTTGAGCGACCAGTTGGAGAGAGAAAACCCTTCTTCTCTCTTGCCCTCGGTCTCTTTCTCTCTCTACCTCTCTGATAAAGATTCAAGGAGACTTTACGAAGAAGTTGGGTCACCCCTTTCGCTCGAATAATTTGCTAATCGAGTTCGACTATGATCCTCTTGTCCTTGAATCTTATCATGATTGCGAGCTGCCTTTCTTCAGCCACTGATGCAATCGCAATCCGAAAAAAAGTAACAGCTTTTCTTTCCCTCCAACCAGAATCCTATTGGCATTCCGCTATTTTGGCCTCAGGAACATTTGAGACTTTTTGGAAAACGAATTGTTGGCCATTTTTTTTTGCAGTGCCTTCGCAGTATTTTTTTCTGGGACACCAAAGCCGACCACCGTATCGATTTGCCAGGAATATAATGGAGGCTCCTCTTCACTCAAGGGTGTCTTCTCTCGCGACAGCGGACAGCTCTCTCGGTCCCTACTCGCTCTTGTCTATCAACCTCTCACTCGGTCTAATTCGCTATTTCCTCCCTTCGCTGTCACCCCGTGACGTTAGCCCAGGAGTAGACGGCACATCGGGCGTCCCATAGATAACGACCGAGATAGTGGGTGACGGAAACGGAAAAAAGGAGGACAGCATGTACGCACCGAGACTCGGATGCGAGAGACAGGTGCTTGTCACTTGTATCACGCGGAGCCACCCCTGACCCGAAATCATTCTTATTGGGCTCGGTTCACTATCTCGAATTCACTATCTTGTCTGTCGCCTTCGGATCCTTCAACGTTTGGGGATATTTGATGTGATCCAGCCAGCTATACAGGCATACATGGTGTCCCAGAACTGAACGCGTTACTTAAAATGGGTGGTTGGGAGTGAAATTCTGAGTCGATTGATATAAGCATGTATGGGTCTCAGATGAAGCCCTGAATTATTATTCAATTTTAAAGGCGGGCCAATCAGGTGCGCCCGGTGAGCCGGCGGTATCGCTCAACGAAGTACGTGATTGGCCCGCTTTTAAAAATTGATAATAAATCAGGGGTTGATCTGAGACCCATACATGCTTATATCAATCGACTCAGAATTTCACCCCCAATCTCCCATTTCAGGGAACGCATTCGGTTCTGGGACACCCTGTATTTTGTATGTCGTGATAAAGGTTTCTTCTACGGCTTGACGTTTACGTAATTTTCACAGATTCAAAAAGTACCGGATAATGCGGACGTTTTATTATTGTACTGAGAGTAGATTTTTTTCCATTTCAGATAACGCTAGACGCCAGAATTCCTGACACAGAAATTTGTTGGATCGTCCACAGATCCTACCGCAGCCCTATAGAGATTTGATAGGGACTCGCACGTAGGGAGTCCACATTGGAATCCAAGTGGACTCCACGATGTTGAAGTTTGCATCGTTGGAGTGCAACGAAAATTAACTGTACGTTTTTATTTATTGACTTTCGTTATCATGCAACATCTTGTCCTGTAAATTTAGGATGTCGATATCTGATGAGTATTCCAAAAAAAAAGTTGCGTGATTTTCGTAGTCCAAATTTGCTTAAATAGCGCGGACTAAAAAATCGTATTTTTTCCATCGTATTCTCATCCGACCAGCTTAATTTTAGCGTGGAAAAAAACATACGGTCGCTATAATTCGATAATATTACTAGACACATATATATATACATTTTAATGCACACCCGAACCGAAGGAAGCAACAGGCCATTCCACTTGCAGCTTCTTCGCCATGTTTGACCTCCCGTGTAAAGAATCTCTGTACAAATTAATATTTGTTTTTGTCAGTGGGCGAGCACGAACGTGGTGTTCAACATACATGAAAAAGAAAATTGGAGCGATGAAGACAAAAAAGCATCTCCGGAAAAGTATACGTGGTATAGATACCGTAAAATTTCGATGAAGCACACACACACACACATATGTTTATATGCTTCTGTTATATATGGGACATTCAACGCCATTTCATCTAGCCCGTGACCCCGACCATTTTTGGTGATCCTGATTTTTTAATGTAAAATTATACTCTAAGTAAGGAATATCCACACTAATTTTTAGATTTTTATTTCTTCTCTTTTAGGAGTTATAATTGTCCAAAAATGTCGATTTCGGAAGTTTTGGAAACGTTTAAACGCTGATAACTCCGGAACTAATTGAGATATCGACAAATGACACTATATACATTGTTTTCGTCTTGAAGCATACTTTTTTTAAAAAACATGAAAAAAATTATCAATCATCAATGTCAGTGTTTTTTTGGCTTCCAAAGTGAACACTATTTTTTGCTAGATGATTGCCTTTTTTAATATTTTTCGAAAAATTCTCTAAAGTAGAGTGGCCCATTTTATGATTTTTAAGACTAGTCTCAAAGTTACCCCATTTTTCCTTCTTTTTTTTCGAATTAACCAAATGTTTTTGTGAAGATTTTTATCATTTCAATCTCCAATGATGATATTGAAGATTTTGTGATTTCCAATTCGGCTTCGATAGGCCTGAAACGGTTTATTTTCATTTTGTGCTGAATTTAACAAACAAAATAATTTTTTATTCAACATAATGGCGTGGAATGTCCCATATATATATATGTGTATATATATATATATACAGGGTGATCCAGAATAAGTGTAACAGCGGGAAATGCCGGGTTCAGCAGGTTACGCCGAAGATTTCTACCGAGCCGTTTTCTTTTTTTCGCTTCCGTCATCAAATGGGAAGCATTAGGAAATAGGCGTTCGATCTTCGAAATTGACGCTCGAATCCGCCATGTTGGACGATCGAAAAGGGCAGAAGAGTAGACGAAGGGCCACGAAGTCGTAGCCGACGTCAAGAAGGTTCTGCGAAACAGCAGCGTTTGACAAATGCCAGCGCGCATGATCTGACGTTTAGCGAATCATTCGCTACGTTGCCTGTCAACCTATTCGGCCCTAGAATCGTGACACACGATTTGACGTTTCACCTATCGTCTGCTATCGCTCGGCGCATTGCGTGCCAAAGCGTGAAGCGCGCCGCAATTAATGACCTTTACGAATTTTGCCGCGATTATCCATCGAGAGCGCCTGTTCTTTTTGCTTCCTTAAGAAATAAAAATTAACAAAACCAAAGAATTGTGAATGATTATCGAATTTCGATATACCGAACGATTTTTTTTTGCCTATTGAAAAAAAATTAATCCGTAAGTTTTTATTAACAAACTCTCAATAACTTGATGCTACATTTTCGAGAATTGGATGTTTTCGGGATTTCATTTCTCATTCGACCACTCCGTTCAGTATCATAGTCGGATTGATCTCCAAAAATACATTTTTCTGTACGAATATCATCTCAAAGTGTTCGAGCTGGGTTAGGAAACATGAGGAGAAGCTTTCCATTTCCTCATTAGGGGAGGCGAAATCAGTCGGTTCCGGCAGACGAAAATCGTTACGACGTTCTTTTAGGATTGAAAATAGATGAGAAGATCTTCTGCACCGCCTGAAATACAATTTTTCACGTACCGATACGGGTTGATTATGGAAATCCCAAAACGTTGCGACTCTGTTTGCGGTTTCTCTTAAGGGGTAACACCACTCGACCGGCAGAAAATTAGGCCTAACTTCGACAATTTATTTTGGCAGTATGAAACAAGGAATAGGATTTCTTATGAGAGGGTTTATGTAAGACATATTAAAGTATGTAAAAATTATTGTAATTTTCATACAACATAGCGACGACAGAGCCCATCTCGGAAAAATTGTTTTTCAAACTGGGAGGCCGGAATATGCGAACTCTTAGCATGAATCGATTTGAATTTTGATCGCAGCTTCATAATTACATTCTCAAATAGACTGCGATTTTATCTGACTTCCGGTCAGAATGGGTAGAGCATTCTGACGATGATGCGAGAACGACGTTAGGAGCATTGTTTATTTAACAACGATAAAATCGGTGCTCGGAATGGTTCTCGGGGCCTCGAGCGAACATTCCCAATAATACTGCCCCGAATTCGTCTCCGATTTTATCTTACTTCCGGTGAGAATGGGTCGACAAGTCTGACGATGCTGCGAGAACGACGGTAGAAGAATTGTTTATTTAACAAAGATAAAATCGGTGCTCGGAATGGTTCTCGGGGCCTCGAGCGAACATTCCCGATAATACTGCCCCAAATTCGTCTCCGATTTTATCTTACTTCCGGTCAGAATGGGGGAAGAAGTCTAAAGATGCAGCGAGAACGACGATTGGAGAATTGCTTATTTCACAAAGATAAAATCGGTGCTCGGAATGGTTCTCGGTGCCTCGAGCGAACATTCCCGATATTACTGCGCCGAATTCGTCTCCGATTTTATCTTACTTCCGGTCAGAATGGGTCGAAAAATCTCACTATGCTGCGAGAACGACGTTGTTTATTTAACAAACATAAAATCGGTGCTCGGAATGGTTCTCGGGGCCTCGAGCGAACATTACCGATAATACTGCCCCAAATTCGTCTCCGATTTTATCTTACTTCCGGTCAGAATGGGTCGACAAGTCTGACGATGCCGCGAGAACGACGGTAGAAGAATTGTTTATTTAACAAAGATAAAATCGGTGCTCGGAATGATTCTCGGGGCCTCGAGCGAACATTCCCGATAATACTGCCCCGAATTCGTCTCCGATTTTATCTTACTTCCGGTCAGAATGGGTCGAGAAGTCTGACGATGCAGCGAGAACGACGGTAGGAGCATTGTTTATTCAACAAAGATAAAATCGTAGTTCGGAATGGTTCTCGGGGCCTCGATCGTACGTTCCCAATATTACTGCGCCGAATTCGTCTCCAATTTTATCTTACTTCCGGTCAGAATGGGTTGAAAACTCTCACGATGCTGCAAGAACGACGGTAGGAGCATTGTTTATTTAACAAAGATAAAATCGGTGCTCGGAATGGTTCTCGGGGCCTCGAGCGAACATTACCGATAATACTGCCCCAAATTCGTCTCCGATTTTATCTTACTTCCGGTCAGAATGGGGCGAGAAGTCAAAAGATGCAGCGAGAACGACGATTGCAGAATTGTTTATTTAACAAAGATAAAATCGGTGCTCGGGATGGTTCTCGGGGCCTCGAACGAACTTTCCCGATATTACTGGCCCGAATTCGTCTCCGATTTTATCTTACTTCCGGTCAGAATGGGGGAAGAAGTCTAAAGATGCAGCGAGAACGACGATTGGAGCATTGTTTATTTAACGAAGATAAAATCGGTGCTCGGAATGGTTCTCGGGGCCTCGAGCGAACATTACCGATGTTACTGCCCCGAAATCGTCTACGACTTTATCTTACTTCCGGTCAGAATGGGTCGAGAAATCTGGCGATGGTGCGCGAACGACGGTAGGAGCATTGTTTATTTAACAAAGATAAAATCGGTGCTCGGAATGGTTCTCGGGGCCTCGAGCCAACATTCCCGATATTACTGCCCCGAAATCGTCTCCGATTTTATCTTACTTCCGGTCAGAATGGGTCGACAAGTCTGACGATGCTGTGAGAATGACGGTAGAAGAATTGTTTATTTAACAAAGATAAAATCGGTGCTCAGAACGGTTCTCGGGGCCTCGAGCGAACATTCCCGATAATACTGCCCCGAATTCGTCTCCGATTTTATCTTACTTCCGGTCAGAATGGGTCGAAAAGTCTCACGATGCTGCGAGAACGACGGTAGGAGCATTGTTTATTTAACAAAGATAAAATCGGTGCTCGGAATGGTTCTCGGGGCCTCGAGCGAACATTACCGATAATACTGCCCCAAATTTGTCTCCGATTTTATCTTACTTCCGGTGAGAATGGGTCGACAAGTCTGACGATGCTGCGAGAACGACGGTAGAAGAATTGTTTATTTAACAAAGATAAAATCGGTGCTCGGAATGGTTCTCGGGGCCTCGAGCGAACATTCCCGATAATACTGCCCCAAATTCGTCTCCGATTTTATCTTACTTCCGGTCAGAATGGGGGAAGAAGTCTAAAGATGCAGCGAGAACGACGATTGGAGAATTGCTTATTTAACAAAGATAAAATCGGTGCTCGGAATGGTTCTCGGTGCCTCGAGCGAACATTCCCGATATTACTGCGCCGAATCCGTCTCCGATTTTATCTTACTTCCGGTCAGAATGGGTCGAAAAGTCTCACGATGCTGCGAGAACGACGGTAGGAGCATTGTTTATTTAACAAAGATAAAATCGGTGCTCGGAATGGTTCTCGGGGCCTCGAGCGAACATTACTGATAATACTGCCCCAAATTCGTCTCCGATTTTATCCTACTTCCGGTCAGAATGGGTCGACAAGTCTGACGATGCCGCGAGAACGACGGTAGAAGAATTGTTTATTTAACAAAGATAAAATCGGTGCTCGGAATGGTTCTCGGGGCTTCGAGCGAACATTCCCGATAATACTGCCCCGAATTCGTCTCCGATTTTATCTTACTTCCGGTCAGAATGGGGGAAGAAGTCTAAAGATGCAGCGAGAACAACGATTCGAGCATTGTTTATTTAACAAATATAAAATCGATGCTCGGAATGGTTCTCGGTGCCTCGAGCAAACATTCCCGTTATTACTGCGCCGCATTCGTCTCCGATTTTATCTTCCCATTCTGACCGGAAGTAAGATAAAATCGGAGACGATTTCGGGGCAGTAATATCGGGAATGTTCGCTCGAAGCCCCGAGAACCATCCCGAGCACCGATTTTATCTTTGTTAAATAAGCAATTCTCCAATCGTCGTTCTCGCTGCATCGTCAGACTTCTCGACCCATTCTGACCGGAAGTAAGATAAAATCGGTGACGATTTCGGGGCAGTAATATCGGGAATGTTCGCTCGAAGCCCCGAGAACCATCCCGAGCACCGATTTTATCTTTGTTAAATAAGCAATTCTCCAATCGTCGTTCTCGCTGCATCTTTAGACTTCTCGCCCCATTCTGACCGGAAGTAAGATAAAATCGGAGACGAATTCGGGGCAGTATTATCGGTAATGTTCGCTCGAGGCCCCGAGAACCATTCCGAGCACCGATTTTATCTTTGTTAAATAAACAATGCTCCTACCGTCGTTCTTGCAGTATCGTGAGACTTTTCGACCCATTCTGACCGGAAGTAAGATAAAATCGGAGACGAATTCGGCGCAGTAATATCGGGAACGTACGATCGAGGCCCCGAGAACCATTCCGAGCTACGATTTTATCTTTGTTGAATAAACAATGCTCCTACCGTCGTTCTCGCACCATCGCCAGACTTCTCGACCCATTCTGACCGGAAGTAAGATAAAATCGGAGACGAATTCGGGGCAGTATTATCGGGAATGTTCGCTCGAGGCCCCGAGAACCGTTCTGAGCACCGATTTTATCTTTGTTAAATAAACAATTCTTCTACCGTCGTTCTCACAGCATCGTCAGACTTGTCGACCCATTCTGACCGGAAGTAAGATAAAATCGGAGACGATTTCGGGGCAGTAATATCGGGAATGTTGGCTCGAGGCCCCGAGAACCATTCCGAGCACCGATTTTATCTTTGTTAAATAAACAATTCTTCTACCGTCGTTCTCGCAGCATCGTCAGACTTGTCGACCCATTCTGACCGGAAGTAAGATAAAATCGGAGACGAATTTGGGGCAGTATTATCGGTAATGTTCGCTCGAGGCCCCGAGAACCATTCCGAGCACCGATTTTATCTTTGTTAAATAAACAATGCTCCTACCGTCGTTCTTGCAGTATCGTGAGACTTTTCGACCCATTCTGACCGGAAGTAGGATAAAATCGGAGACGAATTCGGCGCAGTAATATCGGGAACGTACGATCGAGGCCCCGAGAACCATTCCGAGCTACGATTTTATCTTTGTTGAATAAACAATGCTCCTACCGTCGTTCTCGCACCATCGCCAGACTTCTCGGCCCATTATGACCGGAAGTAAGATAAAATCGTAGACGACTTCGGCGCAGTAATATCGGTAATGTTCGCTCGAGGCCCCGAGAACCATTCCGAGCACCGATTTTATCTTTGTTAAATAAACAAAGCTCCAATCGTCGTTCTCGCTGCATCTTTAGACTTCTTCCCCCATTCTGACCGGAAGTAAAATAAAATCGGAGACGAATTTGGGGCAGTATTATCGGGAATGTTCGCTCGAGGCCCCGAGAACCATTCCGAGCACCGATTTTATCTTTGTTAAATAAACAATTCTTCTACCGTCGTTCTCGAAGCATCGTCAGACTTGTCGACCCATTCTCACCGGAAGTAAGATAAAATCGGAGACAAATTTAGGGCAGTATTATCGGTAATGTTCGCTCGAGGCCCCGAGAACCATTCCGAGCACCGATTTTATCTTTGTTAAATAAACAATGCTCCTACCGTCGTTCTTGCAGCATCGTGAGACTTTTCGACCCATTCTGACCGGAAGTAAAATAAAATCGGAGACGAATTCGGCGCAGTAATATCGGGAATGTACGATCGAGGCCCCGAGAACCATTCCGAGTACCGATTTTATCTTTGTTAAATAAACAATGCTCCAATTGTCGTTCTCGCTGCATCTTTAGACTTCTTCCCCCATTCTGACCGGAAGTAAGATAAAATCGGAGACGAATTCGGGCCAGTAATATCGGGAAAGTTCGCTCGAGGCCCCGAGAACCATCCCGAGCACTGATTTTATCTTTGTTAAATAAACAATTCTCCAATCGTCGTTCTCGCTGCATCTTTAGACTTCTCCCCCCATTCTGACCGGAAGTAAGATAAAATCGGAGACGAATTCGGGGCAGTATTATCGGGAATGTTCGCTCGAGGCCCCGAGAACCATTCCGAGCACCGATTTTATCTTTGTTAAATAAACAATTCTTCTACCGTCGTTCTCGCAGCATCGTCAGACTTGTCGACCCATTCTGACCGGAAGTAAGATAAAATCGGAGACAAATTTGGGGCACTATTATCGGTAATGTTCGCTCGAGGCCCCGAGAACCATTCCGAGCACCGATTTTATCTTTGTTAAATAAACAATGCTCCTACCGTCGTTCTCGCAGCATCGTCAGACTTTTCGACGCATTCTGACCGGAAGTAAGATAAAATCAGAGACGAATTCGGGGCGGTAATATCGGGTCCTACGATCGATGCCCCGAAAACCATTCCGCGCACCGATTTTATCTTTGTTAAATAAACAATGCTCCTACCGCCGTTCTCGCAGCATCGTCAGACTTGTCGACCCATTCTGACCGGAAGTAAGATAAAATCGGAGACGATTTCAGGGCAGTAATATCGGGAATGTTCGCTCGAGGCACCGAGAACCATTCCGAGCACCGATTTTATCTTTGTTAAATAAACAATGCTCCGACCGTCGTTCTCGCTGCATCGTCAGACTTCTCGACCCATTCTGACCGGAAGTAAGATAAAATCGGTGACGATTTCGGGGCAGTAATATCGGAAATGTTCGCTCGAGTCCCCCAGAACCATTCCGAGCACCGAATTTATCTTTGTTAAATAAACAATGCTCCTACCGCCGTTCTCGCAGCATCGTCAGACTTTTCGACCCATTCTGACCGGAAGTAAAATAAAATCGGAGACGAATTCGGGGCAATATTATCGAGAATGTTCGCTCGAGGCTCCGAGAACCATTCCGAGCACCGATTTTATCGTTGTTAAATAAACAATGCTCCTACCGTCGTTCTCGCACCATCGTCAGAATGCTCTACCCATTCTGACCGGAAGTCAGATGAAATCGCAGTCTATTAGAGAATGTAATTATGAAGCTGCGATCAAAATTCAAATCGATTCATGCTATGGGTTCGCGTATTCCGACCTCCCAGTTTGAAAAACAATTTTTTCAAGGTGGGCTCTGTCGTCGCTATGTTGTATGAAAATTACAATAATTTTTACATACTTTAATATGTCTTACATAAACCCTCTCATAAGAAATCCTATTCCTTGTTTCAGACTGCCAAAATAAATTGTGAAAGTTAGGCCTAATTTTCTGCCGCTCGAGTGGTGTTACCCCTTAAGAGAAACCGCAAACAGAGTTGCAACGTTTTGGGATTTCCATAATCAACCCGTATCGGTACGTGAAAAATTGTATCTCAGGCGGTGCAGAAGATCTTCTCATCTATTTTCAATCCTAAAAAAAACGTCGTAACGATTTTCGTCTGCCGGAACCGACTGATTTCGCCTCCCTTAATGAGGAAATGGAAAGCTTCTCCTCATGTTTCCTAACCCAACTCGAACACACTTTGAGATGATATTCGTACAGAAAAATGTATTTTTGGAGATCAATCCGACTATGATACTGAACGGAGTGGTCGAATGAGAAATGAAATCCCGAAAACATCCAATTCTCGAAAATGTAGCGTCAAGTTATTGAGAGTTTGTTAATAAAAACTTACGTATTGATATTTTTCAATACGCAAAAAACATCGTTCGGTGTATAGAAATTCGATAATCATTCACAATTCTTTGGTTTTGTTAATTTTTATTTCTTAAGGAAGCAACAAGAACAGGCGCTCTCGATGGATAATCGCGGCAAAATTCGTAAAGGTCATTAATTGCGGCGCGCTTCACGCTTTGGCACGCAATGCGCCGAGCGATAGCAGACGATAGGTGAAACGTCAAATCGTGTGTCACGATTCTCGGGCCGAATAGGTTGACAGGCAACGTAGCGAATGATTCGCTAAACGTCAGATCATGCGCGCTGGCATTTGTCAAACGCTGCTGTTTCGCAGAACCTTCTTGACGTCGGCTACGACTTCGTGGCCCTTCGTCTACTCTTCTGCCCTTTTCGATCGTCCAACATGGCGGATTCGAGCGTCAATTTCGAAGATCGAACGCCTATTTCCTAATGCTTCCCATTTGATGACGGAGGCGAAAAATAGAAAACGGCTCGGTAGAAATCTTCGGCGTAACCTGCTGAACCCGGCATTTCCCGCTGTTACACTTATTCTGGATCACCCTGTATATGTATGTATGTATGTATGAATGTATGTATGTATGTATGTATGTATGTATGTATGTATGTATGTATGTATGTATGTATGTATGTATGTATGTATGTATGTATGTGTATATATATATATATATATATATAAAATATGATATAATATCGCGAATATAGAGAAGTTGAGCGAACAAAGTTAAAGGGCGAAGAGTAAATGAAATCATCGCAAAGTTGAAGCTTCTCTCCCGGTGGCTCTAGCATCGCTCGCCGTGTTCTCTACATGACTTGGGAAGCCACTGTGTGCAACGCGGGCCCCCGGGGGCAATAGAAAATAAAACAATTTCCGGCGCGCTGCTGGATCGTGTTAAAAGTCAACTTATTACGTCCTGTGAACCGAGCGAGCGAGCGGGTACGGGAGCGGGAAGAAAAGTGGACAGGCAGCTCAAAATCCCGTGGCGTAGGCGTAAAACGCTTTTTTCTCTCTATACTCCTTAAAGAATGAAAAAGAATAATAAAATGTAATAAAATAAAATCTGCGATGTACTACGGCCGTCAAGGGGGGGGGGGGGGGGACTTTTTTACGAAACTTTTAATCGTGCCAAAGGCGTGGGAGAGTGAGTGGGAGCATATAGTGTATATACAGTGGCCGAAACTTTATTAATTACGCACTTTACGTTGAGTAAATTCGACGCGACAAACTTTATTCCATGAGTTCTGGCTTCTCCTCTCTCTCTCTCTCTCTCTCCCCCTCCCTCTCTCTCTCTCTCTCTCTCTCTCTCTCTCTCTCTCTCTCTCTCTCTCTCTCTCTTTCTTCGTCTCCCACTCCCACTCTCGTTTCGCGTTTCCATGTCCGCTCCGGAGTTTCAAATTCAGCTTGTGCACGCATTGCGCTTTCCACTATACCGTTCCGAATGTGTACGCGCTCACTCTCGTCTGTAGTACGAACAATTATCCCGCTACGGGCACTTGGCGTGCAGCCATAGAATCAGAGAGTTACCGCTAAACTGAGCCAAATCCGCCCCCCCCTCTTTTTCTCTTCCCGGACCCCCACAGGTGGGTATAACTCTCCGAAACACGGCGTGGAAAATCGCTTAAGGCCATTATATGTCTAACTATTTCTTCGACCCGGAAGAAAATTACGCGGACGGTGACGTCAGCGGCTCCTAAATCCTTGTGCACTCATGTGCATAATTGCATTTGGGATGGCGAGCTTTTTGTGTTTCTTAAGCAAATTGTCATAAAGTCGATATATTTTTGGGCGAAAACTGGCAGAATTATCA
Source organism: Ophion obscuratus (assembly GCA_964007375.1). Taxonomy (NCBI): domain Eukaryota; kingdom Metazoa; phylum Arthropoda; class Insecta; order Hymenoptera; family Ichneumonidae; genus Ophion; species Ophion obscuratus. The sequence goes on along the minus strand of CAXFZQ010000025.1, from coordinate 1,099 downwards.
GAAAACGAAATTTCATTGATAATTAATCTAGATATTAGCACAATTAAATTGTTCTTAAATTAAATTAATTGATCTTAATCTAGATATTAGTAGAATTAAAGCGTTTCAAAAAAATAATTATTATGAAATTCGATCGTATTAGATATATTTTATGCCAATGAGCTTGCAATTTTGCAAGTATATGTCTATATATATAGGGAAAATATAGATATGGATGAAGATAGCCACAAAAAAATTGTAAGCTTAATTGCAAAAAAATAGAATTGCCACTCGTGCATAGGCACAGTTTTTACTCTCAATTATCATGACAACGATGTGTACTGGCTCACTAATTGCTCGAATATTAACTATAATTTTCGTCGAACAGCATGGAATTTAAAACAAATGTATATTTATTTATATAATTTGAGAAATGAATTACAAATATATTAATAGAAACCAAGATGTATATTATATATAATATATAAAAAATATATATATTTATCAATATATATATATATATATATATATATATAGGTATATGTATGTATGTGTATGCATATATGGATGAATAAAATCAAATTAATAAGCCTGCAATTTTCAAATATATGGATATATACACATATATTTTTTTTAACGTGACCTTATTGCCAAAAACTTAATCAATATTTCTCCAATTAGCAAAGGGCGTCTTAACGAAATTTTTTTTTACTTCCGACCGCTCAAATGTCAGATTCACATATGTAGGTGGCTATTCCCCGTCGAATATACAACGATAGGGCCATTGGCAACAAGACGAAAATGGAAAGATAAAACGAAGTGTACGAATTCTCGTAGATAGCAAATGCTCCCTGACGTCGGACCATCTGTGGATCCCGACGATCTACGGAGAGACCTATCTATACGTAAATTAATGACAAGTCGGCGAGTGAGAGAGTAATTCTGCATCGGGAGGGTGGGATGGCTAAGGATATTCTAAAGACTGTAGCAAGCGTATAATTTGTTAGAGGGCGAAACGTAGAAGCTCAAGAGACGCAAAAGGACGGAAAGGCCAGGGAAGAGAAAGCAAGGAGTAAAAAGCTGGAAGACCAAAGAGGGATGGAGAGAGGAGAGCGAGAGA
>CAXFZQ010000024.1:0-14964 GCA_964007375.1 Ophion obscuratus | reverse complement strand
AATGGCCGCGTGCCATCACGACCACAAATTAATAATTTAATAGCGCTCCTGAAACTTGCGAATGTATATGTTCCTTGTACAAAGGCCACGTGCCTTCTGAAATGACTGCAAGATAAGAGGCTCACAATCAATCGGGAAATACGTGGCAATCCTAGTGCGACTTATTCCACCCCCCCCCCCCCTGGCTCCGTTGCGAGACATTCCGCTTTATTTTCGATAATTTTCATAATTTTAACCGCAACGTCAAAGTTTCCATTACGTCGTCCTCACTCCCATGTGCTTTTGACAGCAGGCATACTTTAGCACTATTCCGCACAGTACGGCGAGCGAGGCTTGCGAGCTTGCCCTTGATCGACGCAAATTTTCTAAATATGGTTGCAATATTATTTTATATAAATACACACACGAGTACAAATTTTGAATAATCCGGTTCATGAATATTGGGGAAATTATATATTTTTTAATTGTTCAATTAATTACATTAATTATTCTATTCAACAATTATTTGAATGACTAATTGGATTGGTTTTTGTATCAATGAATAGTTAATAAATACATCATTTATTAATTACGCAAGATGAACAGGGGTGAAAATCGTTGGAATAATTTTATCGACAAATGTATTTCTTTATTATGACAAACGATAAATTAACCCACAATATAAGCGAAAAATCTATTTTTCAGTCAAATGAAATTTCAAATGAAAGAAGCAGAACGGGCAGAAGTGATGATAATGATATTAATAATTATTATTATGCGATGGTATACAATAACAAGAATAATATATATTGTATTATATTAAATAAATAATAACAATAATATATTGTATTGTATTATGGAATATATAATAACAATGATGATGATAACTATTATTATTTTTTTTGAACATTAGCATTGTGACATCATGAGTATACTTACGCACAATATAACAATACGCGGTGTAAATGAACGGTAGTGAAGTGTCATAGATACTCGTACTTAACGCCCACGTTCCTCTGGCACGCGTGTAGTGTATTGCAGTGCATCTACTGACAAACTACAGTGAAATTTACTTCGTGCAGTATAACATAGCCGAGCCAACGAGACTTCGCTGCACGTCAAATTGTTTTCATCCCCCCGGTTTTACCCCCCTTATCGACCTCTCTGTCTCTCTCGCTGCGGTTTCGGACAAGCGACTACGTACAATCCAATTTCCGCCCGCAGCTCGTAGATCTCAGCGTTTTAAAAACCTGCGTCCACAGATGTAATGCAATTCCCAACGCCACTCCGCAAGCTTGAGATTAACCAAATGCTTGCGCGTAGGTAATTGACAACAATCGTGTGGAAAAATGGCTTGAAAAACAAATTGAAAAAAATTCGAAAAAAAAATGTTACCGGCCAAATGAATAAATTTTGCGCAATCTGTTCCGTGAGAGATCGATAACAACGGTAGATGCATGCAAGGCAGGGAATGAAGAATTTGTTTATGGGCCTCTTCGGGCCTGTACATCCACATAGAGGACCGAAAAAAGTACCGAGTTTTTTTTCTGGTCGACGGTTGGTGAAAAAGGAACGCTTTTTTTCAACACACATGTACATATACTGAGAGCCTTAAAAAAACATTGAAAAATAGAGAAGAATAATAAAAACATGATCGCTGGCAGATTATGAAATTTCTTTCGCGACGTTTTGCGGTGGACACTGTCCAGCTCAAACGGCCCATCTGGAATCTAAAGACCAAACGGATTATTTAAGTTAACAATAAATACGAGTCGTTGACGATCGTCGGTTTTTTAAATCTTTTTTTAACAACGTGGCGACGTATTGAAACTCGAGCATACAACATCTATAAAAAAGTCGTCATTTTTACGTACCTTTCGAAAAAAGAAGATCGATTTTGAAAAAGTGAGATCCTCAAGGACCTTAAAATGTTTCTGATCGTATTTTCGGTAAGTTTGGAAACAATCCATCGAGTGGTTCTCGAGATATCATGTCCACCGGCTTTGAAAACAGTGTTTCGAGAAAAACGCGTTTAAAGTTTGACGTATCGTGCAGCTACCGCTCGCAGCAACGGTAGCAATGGTCGGACGATTAAGGGCGTCCCTGGATTACAGGATTTATTACTCATTTAAGGACCGTTTTGTTTTTAGAAAATGACTAGAACTGACGTCAAGCTCATAAGTTTTAGTTTTCAAAACACATGCATCAACTGTTGGAAAGTTGAATATGTTAATCTTTATGCATTTAAATGTTGAATAATAGCAAATGTACCGATTTTCGGACAGCTGTTGGCGTTAAGTCTCTGTGTTCGGACACTAGCATGTCCCGATTTTCAGACACGTCCCTATAATATATGGGCAATAAGTAATGCGGAATATATTTGTGCAACAAAATAGACTTTGAATAAATATATGTAGGTATACATTGAACATACAATTTGCTTCATCGGTGCGACCTGAAACTTACGACGAGCTAAAAACAAAGCAAAATTTGCAGTAGTCAATTGGACAACAAAAATATTATTTCAACCACGAGAATATTTTATTATTCTTACGTTCTTTGAGTAATAGTTTTTGCAAAGGTTGAAAATTTTATTTGTGTCATTGCAACAGTGGTATTTTCATTATTTTTTTGGTGACTCGACCCCGTTGAGAAATAATTTGATGTATTAGTTAAGAAAGTAATTCTCCCTGCACATTTCGAATATACAGGGTGTCCCTCTTATCTCTGCCACCCGAAATAACTCGGTAATTATCGACGTCAGAAAAAAAATGTTCCAGACAAAAGTTGTACGGTGTCAAGGGGGCCATCAAATGCGACCATTTTTTTTATTTCGGTGGAGGCGCTGGAGCACAGTAAAGGTCACCTCCACTTTTTAAAATGGAATGGTACATTTTTTAAACCATCTTGTGGAGCACCTCAAGTCGTATAAAAAACATTAGGGGGTCAAAGTCGTTCAAGGTCATTCAAGGTCACCTATTAAAATGAAATACAAATCTAAATATCTCGGATCACTACCAAATATTTGGTAGTGATCCGAGATATTTAGATTCGTATAATCGACACTGACCTTGAATGACCTTGAACGACTTTGACCCCCTATTGTTTTTTATGCGGCTTGAGGTGCTCCACAAGATGGTTGAAAAAATATACTATTCCATTTAAGAAAGTGGAGGTCACCTTCACTGTGCGTCAGCGCTTCCACCTAAATAAAAAAAATTGGTCGCATTTGAAAAAAGGGAAAAAATTTGGCCCCCTCCACACCGTACAGCCTTTGTTTGAAACATTTTTTTGTGACGTCGATAATTACCGAGTTATTTCGGGTGGCAGAGATAAGCGGGACACCCTGCATAAGTAAGAAAAAAGAAAACATCGATGCCGGATAACCTCATGGCAAGCCGACTACATAACCTCATACTTTGTTTGCATCACGACTAGTCACGTTGTATTAAATAATGTTTCTATTATATAATCTAAATGTAGGGCACATGTACACCAATTGATTTTCTCTTCTTCTTTGCATAAAAATGGCGAACTAAGTAATAAGTACTTGAATAAGTAATTTATCGCGAGGTACGCAGCGAAACGCTTTGTGTCCGGTGTCTCGGTCTCTGTGGCTACGTGCCCACGTACCAGTAATCGGACATGCGATTTGACCGTGGTACATGCGTGTGATGGATGGCCCAATTAATGGGACGCTGCAATTATTATATAAAACCTTATTAAATCCGACTTGTGACGACGGAGTCGGAAAGTTTGTTCATTTTGCTTTCGATCGGTCATAAGTCTAGTCTAGAAATCGATATACAATAAACTGCTATTACTCTCACAAATTGCCGCAACTCTTTAGCTATTCGGTTTAGAAAAGTGCATTCATGACATTACTGACTCGGACTCGTTAATATGACTCGTCAATTTTACTACTGAAATTTGTTATTAGCGTACAATTTTCCAGTAATTCATGAATAATTGAAGGCTGAATAAAATACAAGTATCACTTTTCGTTACCTGTACATTATATTGCTAACATAGTGAAATATTCGAACCACTGTCCGAACAGTGGGACCCGTCCGAGCATTGGTATCGTTACCTTACAAACTGTAGCTCATTAAATTTCGGGAATATTTCAATGAAAATTTCAGGGGATACACCTAAAAGGTGATACTATCTAATACAAATATTTTTGGAAAATGCAAGTTTTTTTACCAACCTACGTAGATGTAGCCCATCAAGATGGCTGTGGCTGCAACGGAAGTTAGGTTAGATTACAGAAGTGCGAGTAGATAATGATAGGGAAGCGTTCAATTGGTAACGGGTAATACGTATAAACCCGCAAGGCCATACGTTGGAACTCAGTAAAATAATAATAATAACAGCAATAATAATAATAATAATAAAGAAATAAAAACTACGCTCAGACGTACATACGTGTCTGAGCATACTTTTTATTTTTCGTGCGGGGGTGAGTTTTACGGTGAGATTGAGGGGCAGGAGAGAACTCTCGGGAGAGTTCAATTCCAGTGATGGAAGGAACGCCGCTCGCGGGTCGAGAATCGTTTCGCGATATATAGCCGCGCGATGGTAGCCAAAAACAAGAATGAAATAAAAAGCTGGACGTCGAAGAGCTCTCGGACCGTCCCGACTCGGTTATTACAAGATATTTCGGAGGAACTTACACACACACACACACGCATATATATATATATATATATATATATATATATATATATATATCGCTCGCTCGCCCTCTTGATTTCGCTAGCTCGCTTGTCTGAGCTGTGCAGGGTTACACTACTATATATATATAGTTATACATAAACTGTATTCACCCTGTTGAGCGCCTCCCGCGCCGATGATCCTCTCGAGACAGTCACGCCTTGATTCTCTCTCCCTCTCTTTACCTCTTGCCCTCCCCCTCCCCTCCACGCCCCTCTCATCACTCTCTCTCTCTCTCTCTCTCTCTCTCTCTCTCTCTCTCTCTCTCTCTCTCTCTCTCTCTCTCTCTCTCTCTCTCTCTCTCCCTCCCCCTCTCTCCCCCCTCTGTTACTCTCTTTCGTGGTGATCCCCGCACCAAGAATCTTCCTCGCGAAGAGTCGTGCACGCTCGTAAACGCGTCTCGTATTTCGCGGCGTTATAGACAGCGTCGGGGTATATAAACGTCTCATCCTATGTACTTACCGGTGTGTACCTCTTCTCCCTCCCCTCTTCATGTATATATCCGACAAGCATACTGCGTTTTTACTGTACGCCAAGACTCCCTCTTCACTTCACTTTTCATCTCGCTTTTCGGCTCTCTCTCTCTCTCTCTCTCTCTCTCTCTCTCTCTCTCTCTCTCTCTCTCTCTCTCTCTCTCTCTCTCTCTACAGCTCGTGCATATATAATTTTAAGGGCGTTCACGTGTGCATGAATGCGACTCCGCAAGCCCGAGACTCTCTTATTCCGCGTTACAAATGTGTATATATATATTTATATATATGTGTGTGTTTGTGTGTGTATGTGTGCATGTTCGCATAAAATAATATGTTGCACAGAAGCGATTACGAAGCGTAGACGAAACACATAAATCTCTTTTCACTTGGAGATTACAAAATTTCAAGTTTTTATCGAAGTTTCCGCGAGTGGATCGTGCGGCGGGCGCTAAACTAGGAAAATGTCAAAGTTAGCGTGTCTTATATTTTCCATAACTATCGCCATCTCGAGGTGCGAGAACTTTTTCGCTCGGAAAGGGAAAAAATATACTCTTCGCAATCTGTGAAACATTGCAAACATTGTAAACATAACCTGTAAAGTGTATTTAAATATCCGTGCGGAAACTTGTTGGAAGTCTTCGGATCCTACCACATTTCTATAGATATTTGTTTGGGCTGCCGCAAGAAGGGAGTCGACATTGGAATCCAAGTGGATTCCGCGCTACTTCCCGATTGACCTTTGAGAATAAATATCCTTTTGTGGTCCCGTGCACCGATTCGCTGGGGATTCCCGCAATGCACCCACATCTCTGTAGAGATTTGTTAGGGACGCCGCACATAGGGGGTTCTCATTGGGATCCAATTCGATACTGCAGTGTTCCCCGATGAACGCCGTTTGAGAATTCTGACCATGTTCGAATCGAAAATATGTAAAATGTGATGAGAAAAACCTCGGCGTGATGAAACATAACCTACACGCTTCGTGAGCAGGTACATGTGTGGTGATCCTATGTCAAAGTGCATTTAAGGGCATGTACAAGGTCAACGTAACCTTACAATTTTTCAACCCAATTTTCTCATAGCTGGTTAAATTTTCTAGAACAAAGAAAGCATTAGGCTCTGGAGAATTCCCTGACGCAGAGCTTGATGATTTCCTTTTGCCCTAAATATTATACATCTCTGAGAAATCTGCGTTCGAAAATTTCTGCTATCTCTCTCGCACTCATATGTCACGTGGTAGATCTTCTACTTCGCTTCAAATCAATAACTAGCTGTAATTATGACGTTGACGTTTGCATCGTTGGAAGGCAACGATATTCTTGTATTTCGTTTTTTTTTATCATCACCCAAAGCAATTTTTTGTGCAATTTTTTTTTGCTAGCTGAAATAGTACATTTCTAATAAGAACACGTAGAAATGTTTGGGGGACGTTGATAGCCTAAGTCGGCAAAAAAAAAAATTGATCGATAAATAATAATTTATTTTCGTTGCATTCCAACGATGCAAACTTCAACGTCATCGATAATTACAGTGGATTTTCAGTGACGTAATTCAAATAGATTTTTACGATATATTTTTCTAAGCGACTTATACTTTTTTAAGATAAGATTTATACTTTTTGTAAACCCACTCATTTTGCATATCTTCATATTTTGTTTAGAATATTGAATTTACACGATGTAATGGGATTAATGGAGAGTCGTATGGGATTCTGTTCGATTAGGTGTGAATCTTTTAGGATTCAAATCGGATTCGTACATTGGATATCAATGGGGAAGCCCGATTAGAATCCAATCTACGAGCGTGACGTCGTAAGGCCTTACCCCCACTTGTAGCGCAAAAAAGGCCTTTTTCATGAATTTTTTTAAAGAAAACTACAAAACTTTTTTAATCGATCAATATACCATCTTAAAGAACACGTCTTGAAGAACTTTCAGTAATTTTTTTATTGAAAAATATTACATTGTTTAGTGGCAAATAGCCGTCAATGAAATAATGTTTTTATATACACGGTTTGCGGTGACCAACATTGCGGCGAAGTGGATCATCTGAAAAAAAAATGCGGATGGATTTAGTCAAATATAAGTATAAACTAGTCTTTAATCGAAGGATTTTAAAAAATATTCATTTTTCACAAAATGGCGGACAGTCAAACTTAATGGTTCGATTTTAACGAAAAAAATCGACCGATTAGAGACTACATTTTTATGTATTAAATAAGCCTGCAAAATTTCAAGAAGATCGGTTCATTAGTGTTCGAGTAATCTTGGTCACCGACTTCAGAAATGCCATTTTGAGAAAAACGCGTTTAAGGTTTCAATTTCAGTTTACACGAAGAACGGATTCTTCTCTTTCAACGCTCATATCTCAGTCAATTTTGTTCGGATCGACTTGAAATTTTCAGGACATATTCTCAGATACTTATACTTCAAAGAAATGCAATAAAAAAAATCGATCTTTTCAAAACCGCAAGTGGGGGTAACCCCTTAATATAGTAATCTAATGCTCTATTTGGGGATTGGGGGCAATTATGATAATGCAATTATGGAGCCCTGCGACAATTTCTGTATGGGATATATCACATCTTCCGTTATAATTTCACAATCAACCATATATTTGAAAATTATTTGTCCTTGCGTGAATTTCACGGATTTTCGATGTTCTTGCGCTGTAAGCACACAACTACTTGACATGGTTAATAAATCCGTAGCACCGAATTCCCAGTGTCGTTTTCTTAGTTCGGCGTCAGTTCTATCCCCGCGCACCAATCGTCCCGGTTAACTACAGAATTCTCATTGAAACATTCGGTAACCGCTTTTTTTCCACGTGCCATTTCAATCCCCGAAATCTCTGGAATACGTTACATTTTTTGTCCCATATTGAGCTAATTCCAAATCCCGAATAAAACTGCCCAAAGAACAGCCATGAGGCCTTGTTCATTGGAAAATATGAGATTGAAGTTTAGATCATTGGAATGCAATGAAAATCAATTTGTCTTGATTGCTCAAATTTCTCTTGACTAATTTTCCCGATAAATTGTCCTCAACCATTTTTTACAATGCTTACTTGATATTGCTTAAGTTTTCAAACTCAGACATATGTGTCTCTTATCCGTATCATATAAAAACGCCCAAGGAGTGATCGAATAATCGAGCTCGTGCTCGTATCACACGATGTTGAAGTTTGCATCCCCGGAATGCAACGATTTTCTTGTCATTTCTTTATTTACATTATTTATTCGGGAAAAGCTTTTTTTTGCAACTTGAGATCCCAAATCTGCAATAAAAATACGTACGAAATAGGAATGATTTTTGCAACCTAAATCGGCCAAAAATAAACGTTATCAATGAAGAAGAATTAATTTTCGTTGCGTTCCAACAATGCGAACCTCAAGATCATCGTATCACCCTAATCCACTCGCCCTTGTTATTCCCTCGTATATCCTGGAATCATCGCGAATCGACCGAAGCACCGCAAAAAATACCCTCCAATAGTATATCTCAGTTTGCTGCAATCGACGTAAAAAAAATAATAACCATAATCTTAATATTCTCGTTTTTTTTTATTTGTTGCTTTCTCCATTCGAGGTTCGTTCGTTGCTCCCATCTCGCTATCACGAATGCGAGTACGATGCGCACACGCGATCTCGTATTATATACGATCTCGACGGTCATGCCTCGGGCGCTTCTTCGACTCTCGATGTTTCTCGCATAAATACGTCCTTTTTCGTGTGACTTTGAATAATTTTCATCCCTGCGATCTCGCCGCGCGCATAACGAATCCACTCGAGAACGTAATTTTCCCTCGTTTCTCGACACCTGTACCATGTGTTCGATATATCGGCGGGCGAGGGAGAGAGAGGGGAGAGTGGCCACGTGGTGCGTAACGCTTTTGCCGACGACCCGACACGCGGGGGTTTCGGCCATAACCGCAACGGGCTAATGCATGCTCGCAGACTGAAAACCCGGGCCCAGACGAATTTTATAGGTCGTTCGAGGGCTTCGAGTTTAATAGCCGAATTCCAAGCGGGGAAGAGCTCCGCGAGCTGATGTACGCGCATCCCAAACTTGAGAAGGACGGAAGAGTCTCTCCAAGTCATTTTCTTATGCTCCTCTCTCATTCACTCACTCACACTCTCACTTACTCACTCTCACACTCACTCACTCACACTCACTCACTCACACTCACTCACTCACACTCACTCACACTCACTCACACTCACTCACTCACTCACTCACACTCACACTCACTCACTCACACTCACTCACTCACACTCACTCACTCACTCACACTCACTCACACTCACTCACTCATTCACTCACACTAACTCACACTCACTCACTCACACTAACTCACACTCACTCACTCACACTCACTCACACTCACTCACTCACACTCACTCACTCACACTCACTCACTCACACTAACTCACACTCACTCACTCACACTCACACTCACTCACTCACTCGCACTCTCATGCACACTCACTCACATTCACTCACTCACTCACACTCTCATTCACACTCACTCACACTCTCACTCACTCACTCACTCACACTCACTTATAGTCAGTTACTCACTCACTCACTCACTCACACTCACTCACTCACTCACACTCACTTATAGTCAGTTACTCACTCACTCACTCACACTCACTCACTCACTTACTCATCGATTCAGGTATGATTGCATCGATCGCTCGACTATTTGCCCCACTGGGATGAAGAATATTCGGAAAATGCTCCATCGAAAAGTCGTCTCGTATTGTCATTCCTGTGATTTTCACAGGGTCGACTCGGCTAAATTGTATCCGCGTCTAAATCATACCACGATCCTACTTCGAATATACCGCGTCGCACACCACCACTGACGGATCTAAATGTAACTATTAGCCAGCTATGTTGAGGAGCGAGAATTACAACAAAAAACAGCCCACGCGTGTTCGTTAAATATTCATAAAGTAAACATGTCATCATATTTTTGGCAGACCTTGGTGCATGCCCAATCGGTGGAGGTGGATCTGGCAGCTAGAATGATCTGAAATTAACATATCAACATCACCATGAACAATATTAGCATCACAGGATGCTGTGTTTAAAATTTTGAAAATTATGAGAATCGCGATCAGTGCAGAAATTTGTTCTGGATTCCCCAAATCCTACCACATCCGTATATAGGGATTTTATAGCGGCACCGCACGTAGAGTCTACATTGGAATCCAAGTGGATTCTGCGCTATTCTTCGATAAACGCCGTTTGAGAATTCTTACCACGTTCGAAACAAAAATATGCACTGAGAAAAAAAATCGTTGAATGTGCAAAATACATTTTGTTGTCTCGAAATTTTGTTCTTTTAACAGTTGCTCAAACATGCTAAATAAGCAGATATGTAGTTTAAATGTATCTTTGGTTACTGCCCAACTATACTGTTTTGTTATGCCAGTCAAAAATCAAGTTGAACGTATTTAAAGATACAATTTTGTTAAACCAACTGAATTTTGGATGGATGAACGAATTTTTTTTTTTAAGCTGTGAAAAGTAACCTGTTCGATACGTTAGCGTGTACGTGTGTGGTGATTTTATGTCAAAGTGCAGTAAAATAAATGACAAACGATAATTACAGGAGATTTTCAGTGATGTGATTCAAATGGACTTTTAAGCTATACTTTTTTAAGCGTTTTATACTTTTTAAAGATCCACTTATTTTGTGGATCGATATAGTTGGTTGAGAAAATTCAACATGAAGAATGCGATGGGCTCCATCAAGAATCATATCGGATTCTGTTCGATAATGAGAGAATCCTATAGGATTCAAATTGGATTCGTATATTCCAATGGGAAATCCTGACGAGAATCCAATACACGAGCGTGACGTTTTACTATAGGGATCCAATGCGATGATCCATTGGAGCCGGGCTTTTTTCACGGGAATGTGTAGAATAGAAAAGTTTGTTCTTTTTACAAAAAAAAACAACTTTAATCGTTTATTGTCAACAAATAGATAAACATATTTAAAAATCATCCGATCGTACGATATAAAATGTTATAAAGTATGCCCTTTCCGAATTTGACTTAAATACACCGTTTTGTGAAAAATAGTGTTCGAGAAAAATGCAAAAGAAAAAAGGACGAATCGCAGTTGGCGATCTGACCCTTCGCAAAAACCGTCATAGCTCGGTCAATTATTGAGTTTCTTACAAAATCTTAGTTAAGTAGTTATTAAAGTTAAGAACTTGTGCTGTAAAAGTACGTAATGAAAAAATCGTATCTTTCGAATTTCGAGCTTATGCAGATCCCTTAAAATGAAAATTGTTCATACTGAGTTCTCCATAGACGAGAAAAAAGAAGACGGGGATAGTATGATATCCGGGGCGCCAAGTTTCGACCGTTGATTATTGATATTTGAGCCAAAACAATGAGAATTTCAAGAATAAAAAATTTGCCGTTTCGGCTTCCTTAAGGAATGATGAGCGCTTTTAGCAGTAATTGGAACTACGCCAAAATACAACGATTGTTGTTGGCTCATGTATACAATATCTTTATTTTATCGCAAGTAATGGAAATTGAGCGGGCGAGCTTCAAAAAATATTTCATTGTTTGGGTTTGTTTGGGTTCGCTTAGTAGTATCATATAAATACCACTAAACGTTAAATACTACGTTTAGTGGTATTTATATGATACTACTAAGCGAACCCAAACAAACCCTATGATTTTCAACGTAAATTCCGAGATTATAATGCTTTATTTATTTATATTCTCTGCTTGTTTATAACAAAAAGTATTGTTCCATATAATTCCTATACCAAATTACTAAACGATATATTTTACATAAACTTAGCGATTAAGGGCGGGGTAAAGTTAATTCGGCAAAAAAGGCATGTTTTTAAGATTTTTTTTTGGCGTAACGAATAGTGTTCGTTTATTGAAAAATTTACATATAATAAAGTAACATTTGAACAACACTCTCCTAAATTTGCATTGCAAAATATTCAAAATTGAGCGAGTGAAAATTAAACCCCGGAAGCGCCTCGAAAAAAAGTTGGTTTGCGGTGTGCACCATAACTCGCAACAGAATCATCTGAAACAAAAAAATCAAAATGCGTTTATTAAAGGAGATGTTTCTCGAGGTAATGACGGGAGGTTTTTTTTTCGATTTTTCGATTTTTCGTAGCACTTGGGAGCCAAAAATCCGATTTTCGCTAAAAAAAATCGGTTAATTTGTTGTTGAAAAATTAGTAATTATTAAAAAAAAAAAAAAACCTCTCGACAATACCTGGTGAATTATGTGAAGAAGTACTGTGCAAAATTTCAAAGCGATTGGTCCAGTAGATTTTGAGTTATCGTGCACACGGACTTCAAATATGACAAGTCTCAGAAAAACGGTTTGATAAACGCAGAAGAGTTTGGTCGCTTAGCGCTCATTGCACATAAGTTTGAGAACACTTCTCGATTGCATAAAAATCTGAGAAAATTCATGCATATTAAAGGTACTCAAAAGATTAATTTTGCATAATAATAATTCCAAAATGTTATTAACAAAATGATGAAAAAAAAAATTAGTCAACAAATTTCCCCGCAACCCAATTTTTTTTCGTGATTCGTTCATTTTTCTGAATACGTATTAATTTTTTCAGAGTTTTCAATTATCTTTGAATTTTTGGAAATTCAAAATAAAACTCGATAATTTTCTTATACCCAAAGTCGTCGGTGCCAGGTCCGTAGAGCAAAAGGCTTCCATCAAGATGATCGAGAGCATCTTTTTGCGTTTGTCTACGCAAAACTCTTTCTTCTTTACTGTCGTGCGCCGCTTGCTCCTCTGCTCTACTAATTCGCAAATCGTCAACTTGTCGGGCCCGGAACAGGCCCGTTTATCAAGATATTTATTCGGGGTCGAAAAATACAATAGCGCGCCGCGCAGCTGCCGCCCAGGTATAAAACCCGGCATGGAGCAATAGACGCTCAAATACTCATAACTTCATCAATTTTACTCCGATCGACTTGAAATGTTAACACAATATTCTTGATATATTATGCATTCATTTAAAAATTTAAAAAAAAATGAAAAAAAATTTAAATACTTTACCCCGCCCTTAAAAGTACTACATTACTCTCTGTCTAGTCGCACTTATAAGCGAGGAAAGCATGGTAGTGGTATTTAAAGTACATTTTTGGCTTCTGCGACACTGTTGAAACTTTAAATTTCCAAGTTACCTTGCCTGATATTCCTTGAAATTTCCAAATTCGAAAAAAAAAAACGTCATTTTCGATAACTATCGAAAAATTCTAATTTAAACGCAAAATAAGCGAAACATCAACGTTTTCCACTCTTATTATTTTGTTTATTTTGACTCGATAACCCTTAATTCACCGTCAAATCTTGGCGTCCAGGATATTGTACTCTTGCCTGAATACTGATACTACTGTTTTTTTTCTTCATTAAACGCGTTGCAAATAACAATAACAGTCCTGAGTGAATGTTCCGGGGTATCCACCCCAGTGTGCATCTTTCGTTGGGGAAGCGCCAAAGTTGCTTTCTTTCACACAACAGGTTGGTACAGTTAGGGGGAAGTACGGTCGTCAGTCGTCGAGGGAGTACAATAATCGCATCCCTACGAATGCGCAAAAGTAATTACAATAAAAAAAAAATTCTTTCAAAAGAAGGTAACGTTTTGCATGAAATACATAATGCCGTGAGTATTAAATGCGAAGCACACGCTGCTACACACATTCATACACACACACTCATATATAGGTAGGGTTCGAGTGTAATCCCCTTTGAGGATCGGTCGCGTGCTCTATCGCCTCGTAACTACTGACTTTTGCGCGAATACGCATTACGTTTATTCCCGCAGACATGAATTTTTTTTTCAGTACAAAAAGCATGGCAAAGACCGGGAGAGACGAGGAGAGTGAGAAAGAAAGAGAAGGAGAGAGCATTCTATGTACGAGAGAGGAGTGCATACACACGCGTTACGGCGTTGCGGGAAACGTGCGCAGCTGTAAACCCGACACTATTAAAACGCATGCACGTGTTGCTTTCTTTCTCGCTCTTGCTCCCTCTCTCACCTCCCCTCTCCCTGCCCCTCTCTCTTATACATTTTCCAAATTATTTTTACTAACTTACTGTTTCTTTTTTTACTTTTATTTTTATTTCCTTCATTTTTATTATTGTTATTACTTTCCTTTTTTAAAATTTATTTTTAATTTTTAATTTTTTTATCATCAATACTACGAATTATTTCACTCTTATAGCTACTATTTTTTTTATCGTTAGTTAGTTTTAAAATGTATATAGCGGCTCGTCACCGCGATTTAATTTATATTTTATTATTTTATTTTTTAAATTTATTTGAATGTAATTTTCATTCTATTTTTATTTTGTTTCCATATTCTTTTTTATTTCCGTTATGTACACCCTTGACCAAAGGCAAACTGTAATTTTTCTATCCGGACGAAAAATCGAATATCTCGGCGAAGAAAAAACGCAAACCAATTTACCGAACGGCGTTTCGAAGAGGATAAAACCAGCTTCATTTTAGTTTCTGCAGAATCGTGTGCTAGATACTTGAAAACATGGTAATCTCACCATTTAGTTTTCAGATCTTTGAAATGAAAACCGTTAGTTGAAATGAAAAGCGTTTAGTTTTGGTAGAAAAAAAAACGTTACGATTTTTTTTTTCGCAGAGTATTTTAATTTTGTTTCTTGAAAAAAAAAACGACGTGCTTCCGAAAAGCCGACATCGTGCGGCGTTACTTGAAAACTATGGGATTTGGAATATTTAGCCTAAGGAGTAAAA
>CAXFZQ010000023.1:0-42911 GCA_964007375.1 Ophion obscuratus | reverse complement strand
GATTCGAGCAATCACAATACAATTCAACAGTCGAGTTTTTCGGACGCCGTAAAATAAGGAAAGGCATGCTCACGTTTTACTTTACCTTCCTTATATCTTTTTTACGTTCGAAAAGGAGCGGATGAATCTTTTGAACGTGTCAACGCGCAGCTCAACATTTTTTCGCGCATTCACAAAGACTTTTTAGTTCGTTATACGATATTTTACATCGTTTCACAGAAGTGCATTATAGTATCATTTTTTTCAACATAGTAAAGAGAGTTTTGCACTCTCTCACGTCTCGTTTCGCAAAGTGCAGCAAGCGGAAGCTGCTTTTTTAACCGGCTTAGATCTTCTAGAAAACGAAGTTTTAACACATATCCTTGTCGCCTTGCAGAGTGGGTCGGGCAAAAAGTGGGCGAGTGACAGAGAAAGAGGGGTTAAAAAGGCGGTGGAGACTAAGAGAGTGAGAGAAAATGTAGAGTGAGTGAGTGAGTGAGTGAGTGAGTGAGTGAGTGAGTGAGTGAGTGAGTGAGAGAGAGAGAGAGAGAGAGAGAGAGAGAGAGAGAGAGAGAGAGAGAGAGAGAGAGAGAGAGAGAGAGAGAGAGAGAGAGAGAGAGAGAGAGAGAGAGAGTGAGTGAGTGAGTGAGTGAGTGAGTGATGTGAGTGAGTGAGTGAGTGAGTGAGTGAGTGAGTGAGTGAGTGAGTGAGTGAGTGAGTGAGTGAGTGAGTGAGTGAGTGAGTGAGTGAGTGAGTGAGTGAGTGAGTGAGTGAGTGAGTGAGTGAGTGAGTGAGTGAGTGAGTGAGTGAGTGAGTGAGTGAGTGAGTGAGTGAGTGAGTGAGTGAGTGAGTGAGTGAGTGAGTGAGTGAGTGAGTGAGTGATGTGAGTGAGTGAGTGAGTGAGTGAGTGAGTGAGTGAGTGAGTGAGTGAGTGAGTGAGTGAGTGAGTGAGTGAGTGAGTGAGTGAGTGAGTGAGTGAGTGAGTGAGTGAGTGAGTGAGTGAGTGAGTGAGTGAGTGAGTGAGTGAGTGAGTGAGTGAGTGAGTGAGTGAGTGAGTGAGTGAGTGAGTGAGTGAGTGAGTGAGTGAGTGAGTGAGTGAGTGAGTGAGTGAGTGAGTGAGTGAGTGAGTGAGTGAGTGAGTGAGTGAGTGAGTGAGTGAGTGAGTGAGTGAGTGAGTGAGTGAGTGAGTGAGTGAGTGAGTGGTGAGTGAGTGAGTGAGTGAGTGAGTGAGTGAGTGAGTGAGTGAGTGAGTGAGTGAGTGAGTGAGTGAGTGAGTGAGTGAGTGAGTGAGTGAGTGATGTGAGTGAGTGAGTGAGTGAGTGAGTGAGTGAGTGAGTGAGTGAGTGAGTGAGTGAGTGAGTGAGTGAGTGAGTGAGTGAGTGAGAGAGAGAGAGAGAGAGAGAGAGAGAGAGAGAGAGAGAGAGAGAGAGAGAGAGAGAGAGAGAGAGAGAGAGAGAGAGAGAGAGAGAGAGAGAGAGAGAGAGAGAGAGAGAGAGAGAGAGAGAGAGAGAGAGAGAGAGAGAGAGAGAGAGAGGAGAGAGAGAGAGAGAGAGAGAGAGAGAGAGAGAGAGAGAGAGAGAGAGAGAGAGAGAGAGAGAGCGCGAGAGCGAGAGAGAGAGCGAGAGAGCGAGAGAGAGAGAGAGCGAGAGAGAGAGGAGGGAGGGAGGGGGAGGAGAGAGAGAGAGAGAGAGAGAGAGAGAGAGAGAGAGAGAGAGAGAGAGAGAGAGAGAGAGAGAGAGAGAGAGAGAGAGAGAGAGAGAGAGAGAGAGAGAGAGAGAGAGAGAGAGAGAGAGAGAGAGAGAGAGAGAGAGAGAGAGAGAGAAGAGAGAGAGAGAGAGAGAGAGAGAGAGAGAGAGAGAAGAGAGAGAGAATGGGTACCACATACTACAAAAAGTACTTCGATCATACATCGTGTTTCGTACCATTTACAGAAAAGAAAGAGGAAACCGTAAACTATTCCTTTCGCGAAGGGCCTTATTTCGTGGGGGCATAAGAAGAACCCTTCTGAATCATTGGTAAATTACAATGGCGCTTAATAAAAATAAGTCATAATCAACTATCACACCCAATGATAAACTGGATTTAAAAATATTGCGGAAACTTAGTAGATTTAGACCATTTTCCATTGTTTCTGAAAAGTCGGGGCTACGAATTTTTTTTTTGTCAGACACATTTTTGTACGTTTTATAATTAATATCTTCTTCAAACATTCGGTGACGCTCTGTTTTTATTATCGTTACGGGATCTTTAGATGCTTCTACATGCGTGGGCAGTTTATATCAGGCATCTAGGTTTATTTAGTGTATAAATTATAAACAATGTGGCCGGCGTGTCATCTCCATAAAGAGTCGTATAAATGAGACGATTTTTAGAAACGTACGTTTTTGTTAAAAGTTCGGTAACTTGACTTGAAATTTCACCAGTATACTAGGATGTATTTTTTACGTGATTATAGACGGAAATCAATTAATTGTAAAATGTTCGGGTTCGTGAAAGCCTTAAAGCTAAAAGTGTCTTGTAGGAACGGGTTTATCCTTATTTGAAAGCGTTTTCAAATTCGAGAGTAATTAAGAAAATAATCCTCGACAGCATTTACCGTTGCTGGATCAGCCGACGTTCGTGAAAATGAATGAAAAACGATAAATAATCGAATTGAGAGCACGGTTAACATAGGTTTAATTACCTTCCACTGGAATCGTAGCTATTGTTGCCTCTCCAGCAACAAAACCAGTGTAATTATAATTCTACCGTTCACGAAGTGCGGAGGAAATCACGTTATTTCCATAATTGGTAGTTCCTTGCCATTTATCAACAATTCGTAATCATAGCGTCAGACTATACTGGCACATGCTACTAAATTTAAGCCCACCTTGCAATCGCATAAAAACACAGATATGGAATGCGCATTGCAAAGTGTATGAATCGCATAACCTGCGTAAGTACACATGCACGCACACGCGCGCGCGCATGCTGATACGATCAGTGTTGGGCGTTTTTTTAATTGATGGTACTCTAATTACAAATTACAATTGTAATTTGTAATAAGTAAAAAAAAAATGGCTAATTACAACGGTATTTTGTAATTAGTAAAAAAAAAAGGCTAATTACAATGGCATTTTGTAATTAGAAATAATTGAGTTACGAATTACTATTATAATTCATAATTGTAAAAACTGTGAAATACAAATTACAAATGTAATTGGGAACGGTTTTTTTTTCTAATTACAAATTACAAATGTAATTGGGAACGGTTTTTCTTCTAATTAGAAATTACAAATGTAATTAGAATTTTTTTCTTTCTAATTACAAATTACAAATGTAATTAGAATATGTTTTTTTTCTAATTACAAATTACAAATGTAATTAGAATTTTTTTTTCTTTCTAATTACAAATTACAAATGTAATTAGAATTTTTTTCTTTCTAATTACAAATTACAAATGTCATTGGGAACGTTTTTTTTTCTAATTACAAATTACAAATGTAATTAGGAACGATTTTTTTTCTAATTACAAATTACAAATGTAATTAGGTACGGTTTTTTTTCTAATTACAAATTACAAATGTAATTAGAATATTTTTTCTTTCTAATTACAAATAATAAATGTAATTAGAATATTTTTTCTTTCTAATTACAAATAATAAATGTAATTAAAATATTTTTTCTTTCTAATTACAAATAAAAAATGTATTTAGAATATATTTTTTTCTAATTACAAATCACAAGTGTAATTAGAGTCGATTTTTTTCCTAATCACAAATGACAAGCGAAATTATAATTATTTTTTTCTTCTAATTACAAGTCTAATCAGCATCGATTTTTCTTCTTATTACAAATGAAAAATGTAATTTGAATTAATTGTTTTTCATAATTAACAAAATTCACATTCCTCAAAATTCAGGAATTCAAAATGGCGAATCCAACGGGGTGGACGTTAAATTCTAAAAAACATATCAATTTTCCTAAAACTCTGTACCTAGGGGATCTTGGGGTAGCTGAATGCGAATCTAGCCTTGGATTTTCCAAATTCAAAATGGCGGATCCAATATGGAGAACTGAATTAAAATAATTTAATAGATTCGCACGACGGTCGGTACTCGAGCGTTTTTGAGGTCGCTAATTACGAGTCCCAACTCAAACTATATACATTCAAAATAGTGGATCCAATATGATGGACCAAAGTACAATCATTTACTCTATTTGCATGATAGTTGCTATGAAGGGGTTTTCAAAGTTGCTAACTACAAATCTGCCCTTCAAATTCAGAAATTCGAAATGGTGGATTCAATATGGCGGACTAAAATACCGTAATTTACGCGATTCGCTCGATACTTGGTGTCAAGGTGTTTTCGAGTTCACTGGTTATGAATCTGCTCTCGAAATACAGAATTAAAAAATAGCAGATCTACCATCGCGTATAAAAATGCAAACATTGAGTGGAATCCGTGGAAACTTGGTACTCTGGATCCGCCATTTTGAATTTTCGAATTCTACAGGCAGATTCATAATTATCGACCTCAAAAATCCCTTACTATTAATTATGATTCGAACCAAGTAAATTCTGGTAATTCATGCGCAATGCTGGACCCACTATTTTATTTGAGTATTTTGAAGGCAGATTCGTATTCAGTGACCTCCAAAACCCTGTAATAACAATTCCCATGGGAATCGAATACATTATTATATCATGGTCTGCCATATTGGAGGCACTGTTTTGAATGTATGTATCGTGAGTTTGGACTAGTAATCAGCGGCCTCAAAAACCCCTTAGTACTGAGTTTTATCCGATTGTATTCACTTTTTGCATTTCGTGACGCCATATCGGATCCACCATTTTGAATTTCTTAATTTGTAGGGCAGATGCGTAATAAGCGACCTTCAAAACCCCTTAATACCAATTATTTTGCGAATCATGTAAATTGTTGTATTGAGGTCTGCCACATTAGATCCGCCGTTTTTTTATTCTGAATTTGAAAGACAGATTCGTAATCAATGACTTTGATAACCCCCGAGAGCCGATTTTTAATAAAATTAAATGAACTTTCATTTTCGATCCTCTGTATTTGCCCCACTATTTTGAATTTCTAAATGTTGACCTTGAATTCGTAATTAGCGACCAAAAAACCTCATAAGCGCCAGGTTTCATTTAAATTGAATTTTTTGTCGAGCATATGATACAAACACAAATAGTGAAATCCTCTTGCCGCTGAAGGGGTCAAGAAGAAAAAGGCGCCTGGATAATAAAAATCCTCAAATTCAGCCAACACCAACAAAACTGATAAGACTATTCTAGACCGGGAAGCGACCGAGACCACAGATTGGGCTCGAATTTTTTTCAAGACTCACAATCAGTTGACTTGGTTTCGTCTCAAATTTTTGTTTAAGCCAAATCGAAGTTTCATTTTAATGACATCCGTAATTTGTAATCATAAGAAAAATCTATATTATTAATATTTGTAAATTGTAGTTAGCAGAAAAATCGATTTGAATTACACTTGGAATTTGTAATTTAAAAGAAAATCGATTCTAATTACGTTTGTAATTTGTAATTGCAAAAAAACATATTCTAATTACATTTATAATTTGTAATTAGAAAAAAAACATATTCTAATTACATTTGTAATTTGTAATTAGAAAGAAAAAAATTCTAATTACATTTGCAATTTGTAATTTAAAAGAAAAACGATGCTAATTACATTTGTAAATTGTAATTACAAAAAAAAACATATTCTAATTACATTTGTAATTTGTAATTAGAAAAAAAACATATTCTAATTACATTTGCAATTTGTAATTTAAAAGAAAATCGATTCTAATTACATTTGTAATTTGTAATTACAAAAAAACATATTCTAATTACATTTGTAATTTGTAATTAGAAAGAAAAAAATATTCTAATTACATTTGTAATTTGTAATTAAAATTTGTATTATTTCAAGTTACAATGTAATTAGTAATGTTTTATCTTTTTAATTACAAATTATAGGTGTAATTAGTAATTTCAATGTAATTAATTACCCAAAGTAATTAGTGCTGCCCAACACTGGATACGATATAGCATACTGCATTAGGAGGTAGTGGCTGTGTGCAACGTTATGGGAAGAGTCCGAGGAACTGAATGAAGTGAAATGACAAGTGTGAGGTAAAATTGAAGGAGATAGGACCGTAAAAGTCTGATAAGATACACCAAGGTAGAATAGAAAAATGAAAAAACAAAAACGTTTCTAAAATGTATATTTGATAGCAAACTTTTTGTTGTTATCTACTTTACACTTTTTTAACGAAACACTCGGTATATAACTATACACATGTTAATATCCAAATAGGAAAATTGTTCTGATGTTTGAATTTCGGCCGTGACACCGTCGCAGCTGTGCTCATTACATACATTTTATAGGGGGGCTTAGTTGGCGAATTTCACAATAGATATCTCAACTACAGCGCGTGCACCCACAGTACAGCGATCGCCCGGATTTACGAAGTTCATTATCGTAGACGGGACCATTCGCCGATTCTACGAGAAAAACTATTCGCAGTGGCGAGTACGCTAGAGGGTAGAAAACAGAGTTTCGTCAATATTTTGGGTGAAACGAGTGGAACAACGTGTCTCTAATATAGAAGAAACGAGGAAAAAGATCCCAGTAGCTCTCTCTGTGCAAGGATGTCGTTCGTTCAATATCAACTACTAGGTTTTCCGTCGGTAAGCGTATTGGGTGTCTCTTTCCAAGCGAATCGCTTTTTTTAAATTCCGTGCGACCAAAATTGGCCGAGACATTCACGAGTAAAGTCCGACGGTAAGTGAAGAATGGCACAGTAGTTTCGGCGTCCAAGCGAGAGTGGGCGCGGGTTCGAATCCACGTTCGCACAAGTGGATTCAAATCCATTGTTTTTTGTTGAATTGAAATTGAAATTGAAAGTTCAAACTTTAAATTTCGAATGTTGAAGTTTGAATTTTGAGCCGTATCTGGTCGCCCAAATAAAGTATTAAATAATAAATAAATTAAAATACCCAAAGAATAATTTCTCGAAAATAAAGATAATTTTATCTCAACAAATTTGTTTGTCAAAGTACCCATTGCTCTATGTTTAATTAACCAATTTCCATGTACCCTATTATTGTTGCGCTTTGTGTTTTATTAATCTACCATTTTTGTTAAATAAATGTGACTACGGATTTCACCATAAAATTAGTGAAAATTTTGGACAACCCTTTTGCAACTTAAAAATGGTGTAACAATTAATATTATGAAAGACAAACAAACTCCAACAAACTTTTATTGTACAGTATTAGTAATTAGTAGTAGTCGTCTCTTTGTATTTTCCCCTCTCTATGGAGATGTTATTAATTCCTATATCATAATGGAGTGATGAAAATCCTACCGTTAGATGAGTAATACCCACCGATATTTATCACTCAAAGATTCAACAATGTTTGAGTAGTGCGTATTTTATCACTAGATATAAGTAGCGATGGAGATCTGTGGCCATCGAAGAATCAGTTTTTTACTAAAATGGTCATAATGAATATTAACTCTTCAGTGATATTCAGTATAAAGGGATGTATTATCGCAGCCAGGACTTACCATGTGGGATTGAGAAAGTTTACGGATGCCTGAATTTTAAGTCTACTGCGTCAATAAAAAAATACACGGAGCTCCGTACCGGACCGCTCAACAAAAACTCTAATTAACCTTCTTCTAAATTTATTTGTGGTCGTGAACAAAGCAAATTCTCGTTTTAATCACTGTTTGGTTCAGCGTATGCGAAGAATTCCCCAACACTCATAGGTAAAACAGTTTATTATGGTTTGCGCCCACCTATACATTCTCAAGACGATCAGCGCCATTAGGGCAGTCTTGTTGTCTAGAAGTTTGAAAGAATATTTGAAAAATTGTATTTTATTTCATTATTCTACAGACCTCTCTGAAAACTGCTTAATGATACAATATTACCCGAGTTATAAAAATGATGAGAAGTAGGCTCGGGTATACGCTACGAAGTGTATAAAAACTTTGAACGCGTTTTTCTCGAAACTAGTCTTTCAAATTGACAACCACGATATCTCGATAACCAATTGCCCGATTGACCTCATATTTGTCATACACCTTCAATATAATGTTTTTCAATGTTAGTAGCAGAATTGCGTCACCTTTTTTTCATCTAACTCCTTTAATGATCAGAAAAATAGGAAAAATTGATGTTCGAAATTTAATATGTGTGTTTTTTCGTGCACGGTTGTAAACAAACGCAGAAAAGTGCATGATAACCTTTTTTTTAATTTGTACACATTCTTGGTAGTTGAATAAACACGTTAAAAAAATCAGCAAGAAAGCTCGAACAGATTAAAGGTTATTCCGATTTCAAAATCACCTCCAAAACAAGGCTCTAGACACTGATACTGCCTTAAAGTCGCACTAGAATGCGAAACAACGTCGGAACAACATTTTCACGAATAAAATTAACTCGAAAGTTTTTTTTTCACTTATTTGCACGTACAGTCGGTGATTTAACGTGTTGTGCCTGGCTAGCAGCCTTAAACAACACAACCCCCATGGGAACGGGATCGGGCCCATTGGGCCTATTTGCACGCACGCACACACACACACACACACAGATCGAGATATGCGCGATCTCGCGACAAGCTTTATGCGAGACTCCTTGTGCATCTACTGGTGAAGCCGAGTGACTTGCCAACACTCTAACGATTCTGCAGGTCGCTACCCGTAGGAACCCTGACCAGTATACGGCCAAGGACTAACCCCATGAATCCAACCTCATCGGCTAGTACCGACCCCATAGGGCCGGTGGGCCACTAGCCCCCGCGGTACCATTCAGGATCATTGGTAAAATCTTCGTGCCTACGGGGAACCCGCATCACTTCCAAATGACGAGCCTCGCTCTCTTCGACACTGGCAGGCCAGCATCGGGCCAGCGGTGTCGCCCCGCACCGGGGCACCCGGGCTCACCCCCTCAAGGGGTTAGCCTATTTGCACGTACAGTTTGTCTTGCGTCATAGCCCGTGAAATTGATTTTATCGCCCGATCGTTTTATTCTCGATCATATGTTGGATGTCTCGTCAAGCCGAGGCTTCGCTTTTGAGGCGAGGTGTTCAAATTGCTCTACATTGAAGAATGGTCGATCATGTGTACGAGAGAGCGGAACACCCACAGGTGAAAGGTAATCGAGTATAGGGTGCTATATATAGGGTGTCTCAAAATGACCTGACATTTTAATTTATTAATAAAACGTATTATTTATTTGAAAAGTACGAATAAGTTTATTTTAATATAAGTTACAAACATAAAGGTTTTGTGTAGAACACAATATCCGATAAATCGCCGCTTCGTCCCTGTTTGCAAACGTTCATTCTTTTGACAACATTTTCAATAACATTTTGGCATCATTGCGGACTAATTTCATTAATGGTGCATACAATTGCTTCCTGGAACCCTGAAATGGTATGTGGATCATTGGCATACACTTTTCCTTTCAGGAATCCCCATAGAAAGAAGTCAAATGGCGTCAAATCGTACGATTTTGGTGGCCAATCACATCGCTGCGGCGCGAGGTAACACGAGCATGAAATTTCTCCGGCCGTCTCTGCAAACTTTTCACTATTTTTTAAGTGAATTTTCGCAATTTCTATGCATTGCTCGATCGGGTTATTCTCCATGACTAAACCGCAATACTTCCCGATGCCAGTTGTCAAAGATTAGTACTCTATGTTCGCTACAACGAAAATGGCGCGCGATTTTAAATGCCACGGCATTTTGAGACACCCTTTATATGCATACAGGCTCCAAGGCTGCCTCACAATCCATGGACTGACTCGGAGTTATATTGGGCGACTATACAATCAAACGGTAACAGTTATTGACATGTCTACACATCCTCCTCTCCGAGATGGTTCAACCAGAGGACTGTCAATCGCTGGATGATTCCCGATAGCTGTATCATCTAGAAGAGTTAGATAACTGGTTCCCCAATATACACTATGCGCAACAATTGAAGGATGACTTTTTCGCTAATCTTTCGACCATGATTAAACCATTATATCTCCATATACAATAAACGCAGAGAAGGAAATTTCCTTTGACCCGAAAATTCAAAGCGTATATCTTCGTCTTCGACAATCGCGGTTGGAAAAGAAATTCGCTTAAAAACAATAAGATTATTGTTCGTTAATACGTTTCAAAAAAGTTGAATAAATCTGCACAAGTTAAGGTTGCGCACGGAGAACGGAATTTGTTTGTTAACAAAATAAGTTTGCACCCCTTCGCAGTTTTAAGGAGCACGTATTCCGCTGCAAAGTGGTTGTTTAAGAAGCTCTGTCTGTTTTTTTGTTGCCGAGTTATAGACTACCGAAATAAAACTTGCATATTTCGACTTTGGAAAATCTCATAACTCGCATCGACAGCAGCCGCAAGAAAGGCGTTGGAAAGCTGAGTTCCTCCTATAAAACTCTAGAGTAAACACTTTTTTGCATTTTTTTTATTGTTGTGAAACGGGATTTAAAGATATGTCTTGTAACGTTGCGTTACGATATAGAGACTATCCGAGAAATGTGAGGTAAGCGGGCTGGCGTAGCTCAGTTGGTCAGAGCAATCGACCGGCAATCGAAAGGTCCCGGGTTCGAATCCCGGCCCAGAAGCGCACTTTTTTTTTCGGATAGTTCTCCCCAGTTTTTTCGGGGCATTAAAGTCTAAACACTTTCTGCAACTATATAAGGAATACCTGAGACACGAGAGCTTCAGTATCGGAGCTCTCAGCCCTGATGATGCAGACTGTAACGTTTGCGAAACGTCGGCACAACGCTGATCCTCAACACGGCCTCCATCCGGAAGCCACATACTCTTCTCATTACATAAAGAGCCGTGAAAGCCTTAAAACTAAAATCTAAACACTTTCTGTTGACAGTGAGGTAATGGCTCCATAAGATACCAATAAATTTTAAAAATATCAAAATCTCGATATGCTCAAACAATATGCAAAAAATCGGGCTCTGGGTTTTGCCTTTTCTCGGGCTCTGATGTCATAAACATTTCGAAGTTGACACTACGTACGAGAACGGAGAGATTGAAAAATTTCGAACTCTTTGCGATCTCGGGGAATGAGAAAAGGTAAAAGTCAGGTATTTAACTTTATGCATATTGTTTTAGCATGTCCTCTACTCAAAACCGTCGAACAGTTTTGAGGATTTCTTGGTGTTGTATGGAGTTGTCCTGTTTATAAAAAGTGTAAAATTCGGGGATTTGCCAATTTTTCAAATCACGTGGGTGTCGACAAAAAAAATGTCACAAAAAGTTTTTTTCAGGGCGTTTTGTCGCAAAAGAACTCAGCTTTCCAACGCTATTCTTGTGAATGCTGTGCGACCTTTTTTCCGGGTTATAACCTTTAAAAGTCGACACATGCACTTTTCATTTTAGGAGTCGATAACTCGGTAAAAAAAATGTACGGATCCTTAAATTGCTGCACTTAGTCTATACACGATTCACAAAATCAAAAATGCGTTTGAAAACATGCTCAGGCCCGTCTTCAAGTCGCAAGATTTGCTGATAGCCAAACTTACATAAATATAACGGCAATTGCAAATAACCTTTCCGTATATTTATGTGTATACATTTATATATATATATATATATATATATATACACACATATATACATATATACATATATACATATATACATATATATATATACACACACACATAGTCTACACGGAGCATGATATAACTATGAGCTATAGATGCGAATGGCGTATAGAGATGGGGTATACGCAATCCGATGCACGGAGTACCACTTTGCCTCTCCCTATACGCGCTAGATCACGTTTCGTCTGTCTCACCTTCTCGGATCACACTCGCCCCAACCCACACACCGTATAGTACGCACACTCCACATGCCAGGCTAACACTCGAGTCACGCAATCAGTAGTCCTCTTGCCGATATATATATCTCTCTCTCCTCATCCTGCTCCCTCAGCCCAGTCTCTTTGTTAGATAGCTCTAATCTCTTTGGCCGGGCACACTGGAGTTGTTCGCGAAAATTGCTCGCTAAAAATGGGACCATGAAAAGATCATAAAGCAAACAAGATCCCTCCCCCTATCCCTGAATCTTAACGTTTTTTGAAGTTTGACGAACTATGAACCTTTCAGTCGAACGTTTGACATGCGTTTGTCAATGGCCATCCATTGGTTGCGATTATACCTGAGGACTCCCCGTTACTTTGCAAGGAGCAGGTCGAAATAGTGGAGTCAAAAAAAATGGTTTATTCCTAAAGACGAGCATTACTCACGTTGCTACTGCTACAAATTAACAGGCAATCGAAGGATTAATTGCTCGTATAGTTTTACTGAGTTCCAAGATCTATGATATTGTTATGATTGTCTGCCTAAGTATGGAGAACGATGTCCACCCTTGCATTATCCACTTGACCCGCAACTCTCCAGTGCGCGACCCCAGATTCACCCTGGAGGGTGGAGCAGTCTGCGACCACTATTACACTAGCGGCGCCATAGTCAAGTAGAATGTAGGCCAAGATTCCGAAGTAGTTTCGTAAGCTCCAAGCTCGCCGGGCATACAGTTAAGAATAACAAGATCCTCATAAGTATAGACTTTTGAACCTGTCGTTTTATAGAAATACTTTCCCATGAGAAAGATAATTTTATTAAGTAATTTTTAGATATGTATATAATTTTATCTTCTCATAATATTCGTTTTTATAAAGCATTTATTTCCAAAGTATGCGACGACGACAACGGCCTTAAAAAACGAGGACATTCAATGTAGTTTGAATCTCTCGGAACCATTTTTGTTTAATGTAATTCATAATTTTTTTCATCCCATTAAAAAATGTTTACGCATTTTTGCACTTATATTCGATTTGTTTGAAGGAAGAAATATGACTAGGTATTTTTGCGCGCGATTATTGCCGGTTCACATTTTTTCACGACAAAGAAACGAATACAACAATGTAATATTTATAAGAGCGGAACAGGAAATGCAATGCCTAGCCAGGAGATTCACGAGAATATTGAATGCACCGGAATTGTCAATGTGACACAGGAAACGACATTATCGCCTCTTTTTAGACGTGAACGCTATAAATATACTGTTTTAACAGATTACACCAAGCTGGTTCGATTATTCGCACATACAAGCGTGTGATTTTACTCACTAACCACGGATCTCGGAATGGCATTAATAAACCACATTTGGTGACAGCGCAGCAAAAACCGAACCTAAAATTACATACGATTCATTCTTTATCGACATACCTCTTGAACTGCGATAGGCTTTTTTTTTTTAATAACGACCGCCGGACCATAATGCAATTGATAAATAATTTTGTTTGGAAAAATATGTGCTTCCAGAATGAATACTTTTCATTCATCCAATATTAGTAGACGTCTACGGAAGCGAGGACAATGTAGAAGTGTGACGATTATTGATTCATGAGTGGGATTGAAGACTGAAACAAACAAGCCCTATTACACTGCTGAGAACCACACGCATCTCAATTTCGTTTTAGTGCGATCATTAACAATTTCCATTATCTCCTCGTTACATGTCAAGCTCTGCTCTGGACAGCTCTTGTTTAGCAGGGGGCTGATGGGACGGCTAAGCGATCCCACAGTGGAATGCGAAACGGAGTAGCTCGGTGAACTTCACTTTCCGAACAGAGGCAATGTTAACGCAGCTGTCTTAGGTCACGACATTATCAAATTTGCATACGAATTACAATGGTAATTCGGAATAATGCTGGTGTAGAATATTGTACGAAGAAAGCTTCGTTAGCGGAAACTTCAAACTTTTCACTGGAAAATAAATAATTCCAGTACTAATTTCTGTATAATGGTTTATTATTATAATTATTGGACATGATTATAGTTTATGATAGTTTTATGTGGATAAAAATGCCACTTTAACGATTGGCGGGATTGATTGAACTATCATCCCTTTTAATATGATGATGGAAAAATATTATTAGCATTGGTAACATGATGAAAATCAATTATTGGTATTGATATGAGTTTAAAATCGTACCCGTTGCCACAATGCGTATCGTGTAGTTATCTGAATTATTGAGCAAGCAATAAACATGCCATTTTGTCCAAAACGGTTTGCAGTCGACTTTTAGTTGAATTGTTGGCGATAATTTTTCATGGAAGCACTTGAAATACACGCGCACAGTTATACGGATTCGTACATTTTGTTACGAACCTTCAGTGTCGTGGAGACATCAGCATACTTGGATCAACAATTGATTATTCAACTTTTTGAAAGCATATTTCGGTAATTTGGACTTTGGACACGTCGCAGAAGAAGATGAAGAATAGAAGGAGAGAGGCAGCATGATAATGTGTGTGTGTGTGTGTGTGCGCGCGCGAGCGTGCGTGCCTGTGTATGTGAGTGTGTGTGTTATATTCACTGAATTATGTGCCTTTGTGCCTACCGTAGGAAAAACTACGGCACTTTGTGCCTACCGTAGGAAAAAAGTTAAGGGAGTAGTAGTGCCTTGAGATATCGAGTCACGAAGCGCGGTGGTCCTTGTAGTTGTAATACGAAACTGAAATATGCGCTAGTGTACCGTGTGGCTCTTATCTTTACCTCCGGTGGACGATAGAAGACTGGCTGGTACACGTTAATTTTGTGAGGACTCAGGAGTGAGAAGACGAAGGTGGAGAATGCTAATGTTCTTAAGGCAAAATCCTAAGCCACCAGATCTCAAAACCGCAGGAAATTGGGAAATGCTAGCAGGGTAATTGAGAAATGGGGCCTCTGATGAAGGAAGTAACGAGCGCGTACCTTGTAAGCCACAACCTCTGAAGTATCTTTTTATTAGTAATATGATCCAAATCAGTGAAGAAAAAATACGGCTATGGCGCCTTAATTCTTCTAAACGCGAATCATTTTGCGGTAAAAGGTTAAATAAGTGAACAGCGC
This sequence comes from Ophion obscuratus, assembly GCA_964007375.1. NCBI lineage: Eukaryota > Metazoa > Arthropoda > Insecta > Hymenoptera > Ichneumonidae > Ophion > Ophion obscuratus. The sequence goes on along the minus strand of CAXFZQ010000023.1, from coordinate 27,984 downwards.
ATAAAGTGCTTGTTTTCAATGTTGTTACATATGCCCTTGTAGACTTTTACGATCTCAACTTTTTCACTTTCACCCCACATTTATTTCCAGTTCCCGCAAGATCGCACACGTTGTTGGGCACTGCGAGCCTTTATCAATGTCCCATGTGAAAACCCATGTCGATATTGAATTTCAGTTTTCTTACCATCGGAATCTCGGTAAACCCTCCCCCCCACACTATAGCTGTTGCATAAGCCAGTACGGAGCTTAGCTGTCACTCTTTCTACTATTGGCCCAGGTCAAAAGGAAGAAAACATGCGATGTTTCAACGTGGAGAAAATCAGAGAACGTGAAGAAAATTATTCATTGGAGAACTGTAATCTTTCAACATTCAAATTTAGGGTTATTTACCATGTCAACTTCTTCATATTTTACAAGCTTGTGAGCTTTTTACAGTCAATACGTTAAGAAATCGGGTATGAACAGGTAATATGATCGGTATTGTCCTTTTTTCTCGAAGTTGGATTATAATGAGAAGGGCATCACACTGTCCTATTTCGAATGTTTAATTCCATTTTCGTCGAACAACTAAAAACTCTCGTCAAATTTATCCTGTAGTTAAACAGATTATTTCTTAATCTACCCTCTTGTCATTAGCCAGCAACAGATGAGCGATATTGGATCGTTCGGGTAAAAAAATCGCACCCATAACTTAGTCGTGGCGAATTTTATCTGCGGACATTGGGGAGTGGAAAAGGGAGTGCTGTAATTGCCATTGACCTCTCCTAATGTATAGTACATTTCATTTTCACTGGTTTTTTTCTCCAACAACTATTCGCAATTAAACAATCAAGCCTTTTTGAAATGTAGAATAAATCCTCCCAACTCTGCGGCTCTGTGTGTTTCTCTCATCGTTTCAAGCTACAGCTAGAACACTTCTCCATGCTTCGAATACTATCCACGAATCAGCTGAGTGCATCTGAGAGTCGAAATAAGTTGACATACATTTTCAGGTATGCAGATACTATTGAAGAAAGGCAAAGTAGAGTCGTGGCAAAGTTGCAAAAAGGAAACATTAGGGGGCGAGAAAGGGGGTAGAAAGAGACGGGGCGAGGTCACTTAATAAATGTCCAGTAGAAAAACGGCTATTTTCCTTCGATAGTGAACACAACTAATTACTATTGAAGATCTAGATTTATCCTTTTACATTTTCATGTTCTACTAATGTTCTTTCGTATATACTTCCGAGTTTTTACTAGCCCATCCTTTTTACTCCACACTACTCTCAGCCATCTGTCCTTAAACTTTTTATTAATACAGTGAGGCATAGCAATTGAAAAATTGAAAAAGAAGATATATTTATTTGAATGAAAACAACCACGTGAAATCTCGTAAACACGTAATATTTTTAGAGAACGATGATTGTACAAGATTCCGCGTTCAAAACTCATCGAATTTTAGTTCTCCGTCGGGTTCAGTCGATGTGTGCATATGCGTGGGCAATTCCATCCCAATTTCAAGAATACCCCGACTGGAAATGTTGTTCCGGCAGCCGGATCACTGATCAGGCAAGTCCCAAGATACGGTCCGGAATACCGTAGTAGCGCCCGACTGATCTGTGTTGGGAACCCACTGGATCAATGAATCCGGAGAATGGGTGTAATAAAGACAAACTGATCAGTCGGGGCCATCAAAGTAAACAACTGAGTTGCTGCGTGCATAATTTCGGCAAGATTCTAATAAAAGTAATATGGCTTCGACGCGGACGCCGTCATCATCAAATCAAGATACAAAAAACGAATGAAAATAAATATAAAGTTTGCATCGTGGGAATGCACCGCTTTTTTCTTCACTTTTCATTCGTTTATTTTTATCATCATCAAAACGTAATCAATAAAATAAAACTTTATTGGCACAAATTAACATTTTTGTTTTGTTTAAAAAATCATCATCAGAAGCCTTTTATCAAATTCCGGTCGTAACACTCTAATGAGAATATGTAAAAACTTGTGAGTTATTTTCACAGCTTAAATAGGCAAAAAAAATCCGGTACAAAAAATAATTATTGTTGCATTGCAACATTGCAAACTTCAACCTCATGAACAAAATTATTGACATTCTTAGAATAGAATTAGAATGATAAAAATATATAAAGAACAAAAGAAAGTCTACACAAGTGTTGCAATAGCTAAATAGCCAGCGCGCTCAGCTTTAGAATTAGAAGACCTAGGTTCAATTCCGAGGGTAGGTAAAAAACTTTAACGAGGCAGGTTACGTTTTATTCCAATTATCACATAGGCAGGATCATAAATAAAGCATATGGAAACAAAAAAATATTACCAGAATTTTTTTATCCGTAATTTTTCGATGCTTTTATATTTCAGGCGTAGATACGTCAACCGGATGAGGGCGTGAAAAGGTATACTGATCAGTTACGTTATCGGCAGCCGCGTCATGGCCGAATGCAAACAAGTGTTTTACGCCTGGTAAAGCCCTGATCCGGCGGCCTGTACCGTGCCATGGTACGGAATACGGCATGCGGGATGCAGCCCTAGTCTGCCCCGTAGCAACATTTCTAGTCGGGACGTGATCAGGATTGTATGCATATCACGATTTATGAAAAAACAGAAATTTGTCACTTTTTTTTGTTTTCAAATTGTCAAATTTACGAGACGGTTGGGTGTTTTCAATTATCGGTCGAGGTCATAACGATAAATTTCTAATTTTAACTTTAAATTTGATAAATTTCTTTGAGAAGACATCTTTTTTTCGCAATTCAACAGAAATATGTGTACACTTTAAAATCAAACCCAAACCTATGTAGAGAAACTCAAACGATCGCAAAGACAGTTACCGATCAAATACCATCTGTATAGAATGTGCGAAGAGTTGGCGTAAAAGCTGTAAAAGGGTTCAAATTTCATAAAATCTTGAATATTAGAAATTCAAAATATTCATCAATAACTTACACAAATATTGAAATATCTGGCTGATTTTCTTATAATAAATGGATTATCATTGATAGCTAGTTGGCATTGAACTTGATAGCAATTCCTTCAGAGGTGAGTATTTATAAAATGTTTCCATATTCAGAAATGTTATTAAGCACTAAACCTTTATAGCACTAAACCTTTACCTTTATTTCGGAATTCCAGGCAACATAGCGTCCTTATTATTATCTGCCCACAAAACTTCTTCAATGAGAAAGTCATCATTGAAAAAACCGATTTGCTCGTAGAAATAAGGAAATCGGATCGAATCGGAATTCGTCTGCGAAATAATATTATAAGAAAACCAAGTGCAGGTGTACAATTCACACCATTTATGAATCCTCATCCGACAGAGAGCTACGTTCGACGGACATTTCGCAATATAGGAAGCAATGTGTAAAATTCTTCAACACTGACTGATTTGCAATTCTTTCAGACAAGTTCGTATCTTTTTAATATCAAACAGTGAGAGGTATTCAATTTTTTTTTATAACAAGAGCTTTTCTTGCGAATTTTATCAGAGTGGTGAACAAGCTACTCTCATTCTTTGATATGCAAATTGTAAGTGGAGCCAGAAGTGGCCAATATAAAGAGAAAAAAAACTCAATTCCTAAGTATATCACTCATACCGCGGATACTTCCACGTCTACCGCATTTAAATTAATTTCAAAGTTTCCAGTCTACCGGAATCTCCGTAGAAGATATTTAAAATGTATTTGTAACTTTTACATTACGTCCCGAAGGAAATATTCTTTGACTTGCTATTGAACACATTTTGAAAAAAGGCACATTCCACAATTTCTATTGAACAAGATAAACGATTTTACAATCGTTTTTTCTTAGCCAGTCAAGCCTATGAGACAGAATCGTGCAAAATGGAAACACATTACCCGAATAATGAGTAAAATATTAGGAGTACAAATAAGTCTCCGCCGGTTGACAAAAGATGGCCCCACCAGGAAGTTATGGTTGAAATTGTCAGGTGTAAAGCGTCATATTGTCAATTGTCAATTCCGAAACAAACTCGTTAAGCATCATATGTTCAATATACCTTCGACATGAATGAGAGAGCAGAAGCATCTGGACGTACGTAATTCAAACAAGCCTCACTATGTGTCTCTCTGTCTTTCTTTTCTTCCCCCTGTTCCTCTCTTTCTCCCTCCCGCTCGAATGCCAAATGGTTCCTACGCAGCTCTACAGGTCGTAATATCCACCGAGCATTATCCGCAAAATGTAATGTGCGCGAATTCGATAAGGCACACTTCATGCTATGCTCCATAGTAGAACGTATTTCTTCTTCCCTATATAGATAGTACGCGAATTGTCATTGTAGAGTTGTGGAATTACCAGGGGATGTCAGTTAAGAAAACCATATGTAAGGTAAACGAAATTTTTTTCAGATCAATTTTGAGAGACAGATCTCCGAATTAAATTACCAAAGTGAATATGAAAAATTGTTTATGAAATTAATGAATTTACATAACAATGATATTATATCGTACAAAAATTGTGAAAAATTGTTATGGAATTGTCAAATTTACAAAAAAAAAATGATATTACAACTTGAATCATCATAGGAACATTTTGATTGGAAAAGTTCACAGAACATTTGAACCTCATCTGGACATTTTGAAAGCAATAAAGATCGAGGCAAGAGTAAATAATAGAAAAAAGTCAGGTATATATAAACGTCCGCATATAAATTCTGAAGTGCGCAAATAAATCGGAGATTTTGTTATCATTAAAACCCATAAAAAATTATTCGGCTAAAATTACGTAACGATGACTGCGCGGGAACACACGTCTGTTTTATGTACAATCCTACATATATTGAACATTCATCGTTACCCTTTCGACCTAATCGATTTCAGACGGAAATGAGGGTGAGAGGGTTGAAAAGAGAGGGGCATAGAGTGAAGTGGAAATACACTGCGAAAGTGGATCTGCGCTTCTGCGTTGACCGCCCCTGAGAATCCTTACACATTCGTCGATGAGCAGATCGAAACTTTTTCCTAACGGTATTCATCTTCGTTCGAAAGGAAAATAGGTGAGGTGAAAAAATGCAAAGAGAGAGAGAGAGAGAGAGCGAGCGAGGGAGAGAGAGAGGCAGAGGGAGAGGGAGAGGGAGAGGGAGAGGGAGAGAGGAGAGAGAGAGAGAGAGAGAGAGAGAGAGAGAGAGAGAGAGAGAGAGAGAGAGAGAGAGAGAGAGAGAGAGAGAGAGAGAGAGAGAGAGAGAGAGAGAGAGAGAGAGAGAGAGAGAGAGAGAGAGAGAGAGGGAGGGAGAGAGAGAGAGGGGGGAGAGAGAGAGAGAGGGAGTGGGAGAGGGAGGGAGAGAGAGAGGGAGAGGGAGAGGGAGAGGGAGAGAGAGAGAGAGAGAGAGAGAGAGAGAGAGAGAGAGAGAGAGAGAGAGAGAGAGAGAGAGAGAGAGAGAGCGGACTCCAAGATATATACGAGAGAATGCGAGATCCAGCGTACGTGGGTAGGCAGGGTGTCAACTCTGCACCGTGCAACTCGCCCCTGTGTCAAGTCGCCCTGTTCAACTTGCCCCGCGGGCAAATCGCCCCAGACCCAAGTGGACTCCGTAGCAGCCCGCCATTTCCCCGACGCTCGCGTATCCCCACTCCTCAGATTCGGGCCGGGCATTTTTTGCTTCTTCGTGAACTCGCACGGTGTCTCAACTCGCCACGGGTAGTGTGCTCAACCTACGTTTCCATACCCGGGAACGAGAAATATACAAGCAAAATGTTTTCACATGTACCGACTACCCGCTCTGTCAGTTCTCTAGTTTATCGACTGATTTTGAATGGAAATTTCACGAGCGGTATTTTGTTATAGCTTTATTCCTTAATAATGCCACGAACATATATGTAGTCTCCTAAAATTTTAATTCTTCCATAATTCGCGGAAAAAGCGTCATTTTTGAGTACTTGAGAATAACGATAAGCAATACTAAGAGAACTGAAAACTCATATAATAATCGTGTGAAAGAAAAACTGGTGGCCTCGTACAGTTGGACAGATTTTCGTTGCCGTCGAGAGGAGGATTTTCGTTGCCGTTGAAGAGGATGTTTAATTTTGTTCTGAATTTCATTTCTTGTGGCTCTTGATTTATTCTTAAAAATCATTGTGCACCGTCTACATTTTATAATCAACTTTTTAATCATCAAAAATATCGATGAAAAAATCATATGCATTTACAAGAAATTAATATCATGAAAAGATTCCTTTCATTACAGATTGAAACGTCCACATTATTATTATCCATGTTGTTCATATACTTAATGCCAAAGAACAGTGCATGTCGGATATATTTATTATTCATTAATGTGTCACATATCGTCTACTATGTACGAAAAAATTGAATCATCGTACAACATGAATACGCTGTGTTGAAAAGCGCAGAATCATTAAGGGAGTAAGGATAATTTGCTATAAAAAAAGCATATTTTCGATATTTTTTGTTGACGACACTGTTTATATATATTCATTTATATAATTAGTATAAAATAAAAGGACATTTGAAGAGTATTCTGTGAAATTTTCGTTAATAATTGTGCAGAAATGAGCCAGTGACAGCAAATCTTCTCAGACGCCACAAAAAAAAAGTTACATTGCGGTGAACTGCATAACTCACCACTGGATCATCGTCGAAAAAAAAAATCCCAGAAGATTGTATTAGTTCATAAGTTTCTTGAGGTAACGCTGTCGAGTTTTTATTTTTATTTTTTTTGTTTTCAATTTTTAGTCACACCTAGAAGACAAAATAGCGAATTAAAATGATGAAAACAAAAACTCGACAGCGTTACCTCAAGAAACTTATTGACTAACACAATCTTCTTGGATTTTTTTTCTCGGATGAACCAATGATGAGTTATGCAGTTCACTGCAATTTTTTGGATGTGTCTGCAAAGATGTGCAGTCAATGGCTCCTTTCCGCATAATTGTTAATGACAATTTTACAGAACATTCTTCAAATGTCCTTTTATTATATGCTTCTTACACAAATAAATATATATGAACTGTGTCGTAAAAAAAATATCCTAAATATGCTTTTTTTCGTAGCGAAATAACCTCCCCCCCCCCCCCCCGCCTCCTTAACACGTCGGGCCACCCTGGCCACTCGAAAAATGGGTATTATTTTCTAAAAGTCATAAACTCAACAGTATAAAACAATATATGTTAATTTTTTAACCTAAGGTAAGAAACAGTTTTGAAAATACCTCAAATTTTATTTTAAAGTATTGTAAGACGAATATTATTAAAAGATGAATTGCCGTTCCAGGCAAACAACGAAAAAGCATCTTCGTTGACAGAATCATGAAAAAAAAAAGTTTTTTTCATGTTGCCAAGAAACGAAGTAACTTGGCTCGGATCAGTACAGTAAATACTGAAGCGAAGGAACGGATTTATAAATAAAATGATCATTGTCGAATTTTTGTCAATACTTGTGGTTTTATTTATTTAACTCTTTAAAATAATGCGCAGCCGTTTCAGATTTTTTTTATGCTACGATTCACATCCTACATATAGGATAAAATAAATATATTGAACTAAATAAAATTATAGAACATCTTGCGAAAGATTAAGGTTTAAAATATATGTTCCTTGTTTTATTTTTATTTTTACTATAATCCACTTGGGGTACAATAACGAATTTGTTTTCATATAATCTTTGGGCACCTTATTAGATTATATAATTTTTTCAAATTGATCGGTTTGGTATGCCACAGTGAACAAAAAAGAAACACTTTGTTGATATATTTTAGTTATATAGATATATAACGAAAATATATCAATAAAGTGTGTTACCAAACCGATCATTTTGAAAAAATTATATAATCTAATAAGGTGCCCAAAGATTTTATGAAAACAAATTTGTTATTGTACCCGAAGTGGATTATAGTAAAAAAAAAAAAAAACAAGGAACATATATTTTAAACCTTAATCTTTCGCAAGATGTTCTATAATTTTATTTAGTTCAATATATTTATTTTATCCTATATGTAGGATGTGAATCGTAGCATAAAAAAATCTGAAACGGCTGCGCATTATTTTAAAGAGTTAAATAAATAAAACCACAAGTATTGACAAAAATTCGACAATGATCATTTTATTTATAAATCCGTTCCTTCGCTTCAGTATTTACTGTACTGATCCGAGCCAAGTTACTTCGTTTCTTGGCAACATGAAAAAAACTTTTTTTTTCATGATTCTGTCAACGAAGATGCTTTTTCGTTGTTTGCCTGGAACGGCAATTCATCTTTTAATAATATTCGTCTTACAATACTTTAAAATATAATTTGAGGTATTTTCAAAACTGTTTCTTACCTTAGGTTAAAAAATTAACATATATTGTTTTATACTGTTGAGTTTATGACTTTTAGAAAATAATACCCATTTTTCGAGTGGCCAGGGTGGCCCGACGTGTTAAGGAGGCGGGGGGGGGGGGGGGGAGGTTATTTCGCTACGAAAAAAAGCATATTTAGGATATTTTTTTTACGACACAGTTCATATATATTTATTTGTGTAAGAAGCATATAATAAAAGGACATTTGAAGAATGTTCTGTAAAATTGTCATTAACAATTATGCGGAAAGGAGCCACTGACTGCACATCTTTGCAGACACATCCAAAAAATTGCAGTGAACTGCATAACTCATCATTGGTTCATCCGAGAAAAAAAATCCAAGAAGATTGTGTTAGTCAATAAGTTTCTTGAGGTAACGCTGTCGAGTTTTTGTTTTCATCATTTTAATTCGCTATTTTGTCTTCTAGGTGTGACTAAAAATTGAAAACAAAAAAAATAAAAATAAAAACTCGACAGCGTTACCTCAAGAAACTTATGAACTAATACAATCTTCTGGGATTTTTTTTTTCGACGATGATCCAGTGGTGAGTTATGCAGTTCACCGCAATGTAACTTTTTTTTTGTGGCGTCTGAGAAGATTTGCTGTCACTGGCTCATTTCTGCACAATTATTAACGAAAATTTCACAGAATACTCTTCAAATGTCCTTTTATTTTATACTAATTATATAAATGAATATATATAAACAGTGTCGTCAGCAAAAAATATCGAAAATATGCTTTTTTTATAGCAAATTATCCTTACTCCCTTAATGATTCTGCGCTTTTCAACACAGCGTATTCATGTTGTACGATGATTCAATTTTTTCGTACATAGTAGACGATATGTGACACATTAATGAATAATAAATATATCCGACATGCACTGTTCTTTGGCATTAAGTATATGAACAACATGGATAATAATAATGTGGACGTTTCAATCTGTAATGAAAGGAATCTTTTCATGATATTAATTTCTTGTAAATGCATATGATTTTTTCATCGATATTTTTGATGATTAAAAAGTTGATTATAAAATGTAGACGGTGCACAATGATTTTTAAGAATAAATCAAGAGCCACAAGAAATGAAATTCAGAACAAAATTAAACATCCTCTTCAACGGCAACGAAAATCCTCCTCTCGACGGCAACGAAAATCTGTCCAACTGTACGAGGCCACCAGTTTTTCTTTCACACGATTATTATATGAGTTTTCAGTTCTCTTAGTATTGCTTATCGTTATTCTCAAGCACTCAAAAATGACGCTTTTTCCGCGAATTATGGAAGAATTAAAATTTTAGGAGACTACATATATGTTCGTGGCATTATTAAGGAATAAAGCTATAACAAAATACCGCTCGTGAAATTTCCATTCAAAATCAGTCGATAAACTAGAGAACTGACAGAGCGGGTAGTCGGTACATGTGAAAACATTTTGCTTGTATATTTCTCGTTCCCGGGTATGGAAACGTAGGTTGAGCACACTACCCGTGGCGAGTTGAGACACCGTGCGAGTTCACGAAGAAGCAAAAAATGCCCGGCCCGAATCTGAGGAGTGGGGATACGCGAGCGTCGGGGAAATGGCGGGCTGCTGCGGAGTCCACTTGGGTCTGGGGCGAGTTGCCCGCGGGGCAAGTTGAACAGGAGGCAAGTTGAACAGGGCGACTTGACACAGGGGCGAGTTGCACGGTGCAGAGTTGACACCCTGCCCGTGGGTAGGAGGAAGAAGAAATACCCTTGGCTGGTGGTGGGACACCTCCGGAAGCCGGTGCAACGTTTTTAAGAGTCTATTTGCGCGAAGACATAATTGGGTCTTGGCAACACCCGAATCACCAGGACACTCGGCGCTTTCGTACCTATGCATCCTTACGCTACCTCTGTATACCTGAATAGATATATTTTGCTCTCTATCTCTTTCTCCGTCTTTTTTCTACCTTGCTACTTCGTTGGTCGTGTGTCGACATCTGCACCTGGCAACGTGCGAGAAATGGCAAGAAATTAAAACATAGCTTAACAATTTTTCATTTCCTTTCGCTTGGTAGAAAAAACTACGATAATTTTCGATCATCGTTGACAAAAGGGTTTCTGTTTCAACGTTAATTTCGTTAATACGTTTCAACGTTAATTTCCTTAATACGTTTCAACGTTAATTTCGTTAATACGTTTCAACGTTAGTCTTAAGTCGTATAAGAGACTTATAAGCTACACTTATTCTTCTACTAAATGTTTTTGCGATATCGCTCAGAGTGTTTCCCCCAGCCATATTTTTCTAATACACTATTGTATGGTCTTTGCACGCGGGCATAGTGAAACTATTAAATACTCGTCTCGATATAGATAGCACTATTTTACGAAATTTCAGTTGTTACCATCATGACCTATGTAATACTGCCTTCCGCTCAATAGACGGTGTGCAAGTAGTCAGTCATCCAAGTATTGGCCCTGAGCAAAGCTAATTGACACACAACTTGACCATAACTATTGTTTCTTTCGAAATTAAATATTGGACATTGCACATTTTCATGCAATCGAGCATACAATACATTTTGAAAGAAAGTGAGAATTTTAGGTCAATCTAAGTTTCTCTCAAGAACTTCAATGTATTTCCAGTTTGCTAGACCATAACAGTCGTACCCTCAACTACCAATAAACAATCATAAAAATGTTCTAATGCCGATGTCCATCGAGAACGATATTTCTCATGTATGTTCCATAAATCATGGATCACGGGGCTTGGCGGATATGGTTATAATCCGAACGGCCGGGGATGTATAATTGCGGGATTGCAAGCGTAGGAACAAGTTTCCGAGTAAGACTGCCACATATACGCTGCGTCACGTTCGATTTGTCCGGGCTGGTCGAATTAACGGCTCATCTGAAGAAGATTGTTATCATCGAGCTTCTCGGAGACGACTGTGTGTTATGAGATCGCCACATTCTCTCGTCTCTTAAAGAAGAAACTTTCAGTTACTCCTTAAAATGAAATATTAAAACTTTTACACAATTTCGTTCGAAATTTTCTCACACGAGTCTCTTCAAGGCAGCTTTTTTTACTTCCTGTGGAGATAAAAATGGACAGGGCACTGCAATCGCAAACTTTACTATTGATGGCGATCCTGCTAAATACAGTAACGAAATTACTCAAAATGACTCTTTGTTCTCAAATAGAAAGATAAAAATGCATTTCCGATAAAATGACAAAGTTATGTTACAGCCATAATTGTGGGGGAAAAAATCGAGGCTACTGCCAACAGACGTGGTCGCGCGGTCGGTGTGCGGCTCCGATGTTCTCCTATGTCAAGCGACGTTGGCCTGGGCCAATACTTGGATGCTTGACCGTTTAGCTGCGTACTGGCTAGTACGTCATGTAAGCTGGTATAGGAGTACACACCTAAACTTCAAAGCGGTGAAAAAAAAACAAACAAATACATTCCATGACTCCGGCTTTGTTTCAATTGAAAGAATATCTATTATTCTATTTGAATGAACAGCGACACTTCGGAATCGTAATTTTTTTCACAATAACAAAGTAAAAGCTACGAAACGGGATTTGCGAACTCTTAGACATACGGGTGTTTAAGAGCACGCACGGGGGTCGATAAGAGTACGCGAGCATCAATCGACACAAGCTGTGATTTTTGGGTGATTTTGGGTGATTTTCGGGATTTTTTTGGAAGAAAAGTACTCAATTCAATGTTTCGGAAAATTAAGAATATATTTGGTTATAATTGACTTATATTACAAATTTTTTTCATAGAAAAATATCGAGATCCAACCGACTTATGTGCTGACTACGGAAGCGCCAAAAAAGTACCTTCACTGCTGACGTGATTGAGTAGCTGAAACCGAACGAGGAAAAATGTCGTTAAACTGGAAGGTTTAACGACGATTTCCTGTACAATGGCGTAGGATTTTCGAAAAATATTAAAACCTAACAAAATAGCGTAGTTATAAAAAAGTCTGTTTTCGTGCCTATAAAATGGTCGTTTTTTTCAATGCTAAATCGTCAATTTTTCATCTAATCAAAAATATCCTACGTCATTGTAGAGTAAATATATTCAAGAATACTTAGTTCAAATTTCAAGTCAATCGGATAATTGCTCTTTGAGATACAATGTCAGTAAATTTGAAAAATCTCATTTCGAGAACAACGCGTTTAAAGATAAGCTATCGATTGAAGCGTGAATCTTTGTCTTAAAAAATCGCGGTTGAAAAGTATTCGTATATTTCAGAAGTCAAATATTTTTAACTATTGTTTTTTTAACGAAACAAAGCAGAAATTGAAATAATTTGCGCAAGTTTGAGGTTGTCCACGGGGAACGGATTTTTTGTACCAAACGGCTTCGTAACTTTTAAACGGCATACATTTCGCTTCGAATAATCTTTTTCGCGAGCTCTGTGCGATGTTTTTTCACTGACAAGGAGACGGCACGACCGCGGGGTCGGGGATTTGGCCTATTTTTAGACTAGCACCTCACGTGGTTAAAGTAGTCGGACGCACTGCTCGGAAAATTCCGAGAAAAATCGATTCAAAGTTTCTTAGGCGCCTTTATGAGTTTAAAATGACAGGCATTAGCCGAGCCACCGTCTAGTCTAGACAGTTAGGGCTCGGTCTTCTGCGCCGGAGGTCTCGAGTTCGATTCCTCCTTCGTATCTTATTTTTTTTGTTATCCCATCAATTATTCAAAACGTTTCTCACCCCTACATTATTTTTTAAAATTTATGTCCATTATTTTCATTTTTTAAAAATAATTTTCTTTTTTTTTTTTTCTAATAAAACAATTCATAACGGTGGGTTTTTTTATTTTTCATTGTAAAGTATATGAGGAGGAACATTGGGTTTTTAATGAGAATAACAAAGTCGATCAGGAAAAATTCAATTTTTATTCATATAATGATTTTATACAAAAACCGCAATGGTCATTATCGTAGAAACAAACAAAGCCATAATTTTTGCGACATCTTGCGCAACATATATAAGCGGATTTTTTACAATCGCAGGGAGTTTGCAATACCTCCGTAATAAAACATGTCCCATTAACATTCATGAAAATGGAACATGTCCCATTAACATTCATGAAAATGGACCTCGGAACAAAAGACCGAGCCCTAACCGTCTAGACTAGACGACGGCTCGACAAGTGCCTGACATTTTAAACTCATAAAGCGCCTAAGAAACTTTAATCTATTTTTCTCGGAATTTTCCAAGTAGTGCGTCCTACTAATTTAACCACGTGAGGTGCTAGGCTCTTTCATCACAAAAAAAAAATCGGCCAAATCCCCGACCCCACGGTCGTGCCGTCTCCTTGTGAGATATTCACTGCCAAAATGAAAAATTCATATTTAGACTTTAAAAAGATCATCACTCCGGCAAAGAGCTAAGTCTTCACCTACATAACTGCGAAGGAAAAAACTTTATTTTACTTTTTTTTGTTATCATTAAACGCAATTTAAAAGTGGGTAAATCTTCAAAATTCACATTTTTATTGTTAAGAGTGGCATAATTCCATTAAAAAACCAATAAATCCTCGAAGTTTTTGTGATATTTTTGAACCGAGAGTATGCGAAAACAATATGCAATAAGTCCGACACATTGCCTTTCCTTAAGGTAGTACGTGCGCGAACCTCCTCATTAGAAAAAAAGTTGATTTTTTTTATGCTGTAGTAGAAACATAAAAAATGACATCCGCGAAAACTCTGCAGGCCTTACCGACTAAATACAATAGAAATTAATTCACGAAATCAACGCATTTAACCCGCACCATATAGGGAATCCGTGCGGATCGAACTTTGGAACGGAAATAATAATATTTGCCAGTCAGATCAGAGCTATGCGAAAAGCGACGAATAACACGAAAATTGTCGCGGTCACGTATACTCCATAATAAATATAGGTTACGGGACATTTCGAGCAGATATCATCGATTCAATCGACTCATTTTTGCGTTCGCTTACCGCATTACACATACACTACAACACACGATTACACATACGGTAAACAAACACATGCTTGACATGTATCGAAAGCACCTGAATACAGCGTTGCCAGGGATATTGCCAGAATTATGAAATAGCGGCCTGTGACAACTCAAGTCAAATCTGATTGCGATTTTACTTCACTTACCAAACTATAATACATACAGTTATTACATGCACTTCTCAAATAATTATTTTCTGTATCATGTTTATTACTATACCCAAATACATTATATTTTGCTTTTTTCAGATTCAATAATTTATAGATTTTCTGTCGACTAGTCAATCCGCTAGTACTACCTTAAGCCCGGAGGTCGTAAACATTTTTTTATATTTCCGATCTCTTTATTTTCGTATCAAATGCCAACTCCAGCTGAAAAATATGAAAATTTGGAAAGTACCACTTCATTGCGCGCGTGCGTGTGCGTGTGCGTATGTACGTGAGTGTGTGTGTGTGTGTGTGTGTGTGTGTGTGTGTGTGTGTGTGTGTGTGTGTGTACGCGCGCGCGCATGGTAAAGGGGTTCGGGCCTTAAAGTCGTTAAGAATATTTTAATGAGAACCGCAGTCGGATCTCTCGTGGCCTTCTTTTCGCAACTGAGTTTTTTTCCCCAGAGCTTTATATCTCGTTCAATGGTTGGGGAAAGCACAGAAGCTAAACCATATACATGCCCACGCGTTACTCGTGACAGGATCTCTCTCGCGGAATGACGAAAAATAGCAGATACGAGAAATGAAAAAAGGAGGGTGGTATGTAGAGGAACGTATAGAGAACGTATAGAGTATAGAGGCACGGTACCATAGTGCACCAACCTCTGCATATTCATGCGACGCCACCGGCATAATTCAATTTTGGGGCGGGACATCGGTAACGACTTCAACTATTCCGTGTTCTCTACATACATGTACGCGCACCATAGGCAGATTACGACGTGTGTTTATAGCGGAGCGTCTCGTGCTGTTACAGCCGGTATACATCCAATGAGAGACTAGCACAATTATTTGTCACGACCGATTCGCTCGTACAGGTGAAAATTCAGATTGAAAATGATGGGGACGTCGCAATTAGAGAAATATATGACTGCGCAAAATGATCAACTGTTGTGTTCCATACGTAATTTTCGTACCCTATTCCGTGACATTTTGTGCTTGCAGAGCTAGAGACAAACATGACAAAACTCCGACAAACATAATTCGTTATTGACACCTGACATGTGTATTTAGAAGCAAAAACATTTTGACGCTATTATCAATGGAGAGTGGTGAATGCAGGATGGGATTGCGACTCTGGCGATCTCCCATTTCAAGCAGTGTGTGATCAATACCTGGATGGGTGATCACTTGGCCATGCACTGACTTGCCTGCCGACTACAAAGCCATTTTGCGAAGTTGCTAAGGGTAAAACGACTGAAACTTCGTCGAATATAGCCGCCCGTATCACCACACGTTTTTCACCGTTGCCCGTCTCCTTGTACAAATGCAACACGGTAGTGCGAATGGCTGGGAGAGAGAGAAGGAGAGAGAGAGAGAGAGAGAGAGAGAGAGAGAGAGAGAGAGAGAGAGTCTAAGGAACTGGAACTAGCCAATTATCAAGTATAGTTTAGGATCTAATGGCAAACGAAGGAACATTGGCAATATGAATATTATGATTCAGCTTCCCCAGCATTCCGTCAAATCTTATCCAAAGATCTTATCCAAATCTTATCCAAAATCGAAATCCAAAAATACTTATGAAGATGTGAGAGAAAAGATGCTGAAAACAGCGTTTCACAATCATTCAAAACCAGCATTCTTTATTTGAAATTGATGCTGTATGAGCATGTGCACTTTTTTGTAACGGGATCACCCTAAGTGGCAAATTACTATGAGATTCGGACCAGAGTTCGTAATGTTGTATTCGAGTATCTCTGCCTCTTTTTGGGTACCGAGATTTTCCTCTATGTGTATGGAACGTCATCCCACGTTCACGTCCCACATAGCAGCAATTCATTCTCAGCATGCGTAAGCGCGATCTACCTGCGTCAGAAGGTACAAAACATGTATGTATCAAGTACTAAGGGACCGAGGGGCGCAACCTTCGGTCCTTTCGGGTTGAATCGCGCGTGTTGCGCCCTTTCGTCTGCTACCGATCGATGTGTATAAACTTGAAACCGTGCAAGCTCAGCTGGGAGCTCTAACAACGTATTCTCTCTCTCTCTCTCTCTCTCTCTCTCTCTCTCTCTCTCTCTCTCTCTCCCCTTCTTTTGCTCACTCTCTCGCTCTGTACCTCATACATATTTGCCACGAATTCTGTTGCCCGCCTATTCTCGTCCGGCTCATGTTGAAAACTCGTCCGAAAATGGTCCCTTGAAGCCAAGGAAAATGTTTATTCAACGAACGCAACAAAATCATTCGTCGTTGAGTTTCGCGAAACCTAAACCGAATGCTATCGGTGAAGACAGCAATAGTTTTTTGAAAACGCTAATGATCGGTCCACCGTTTGCCTAAATCTCTCTTGTATGCGCATCCAAATTCGCAAATGCACAAAAGATATGGGCCAACTCAGTTATACAGAATTTAACATAAACGAAACTATTGCAGAAAAAATTGCGAATATTCCAACTGCCATGGCATTTACGAAAAAATCAACACGGTCCTATAGTTCTCGGCTGTTTTTTTACGGCTTTTTCAATAATTTTTTACGCGCAAAGCATCGAAATAATCAATCTCATTGTTTTTGCATAATCTTTATTAACATTTAAATAAGCTTTACAAATTTTTTGAAGTCATAATATATAATAGAATAAAGGTTATAGTGGCCGACAGGAAGACATCAAGTAAAAGAGGTGCTTGACGGTGACCAAGATTGCGGCTGTTCTGCCTATCTGAAATCAAAAAACCAAAAGGCATTTTAATCTTCATATTTAAGACTAGCGATTGAACTAGAGTGAATTTTAAATTACAAAAATTGACTTTTTTATACACTTTTGAAAATTACATTCTACTTTTTACTCATTTTTTCTTAAGTTTTTCGCTCGTACAAAAAAATCTATCGAAGCAATCATGATAATCCTAGTTCAATCGCTGGCTTATAATATATTAAAGATGCTGTATAAATTTGAACAAGATCGGTGCAGTAGTTTCTGAAATATCGTGGTCACCGTTTTGAAAAATGGTGTTTCGAGAAAAACGCGGTTGAAAGTTCGCGCATGTGATTTATACTAAAAATTTCATCTCACCGTCAATCTGCTGTGCCTGAACCATACAATAGGCCTTCCTCTTCTTCTTGGAAGTCACGCAGAGCTGCTCCGTCTTCCCTTTTCGCGATTCGGGCCTGTTTTACAACATCACTCGTGCGCCTTTCTGAACGGTCGATCCGAGAGCTATCACGCTGTTGAACATATCCTTTAGCTTGTAGGCCGATTTTCACTCCCATGGTTTCCAAGGTCTTCAGGATAGATTTGAATTCTTCGTTGAAGATTATGACAGCGAGAAACGTGGCGATTTCAACCACTTTTGGCCCAAAATGGAGGTGCTTCGGAGCAAAAGTCCAGATTAACGAATTGAGCGGCTCGTTATTATTTTGAGTTTCCGCTCCCAGGCATCTGCTTAACAATTCTTCTTTGGATAAATCCTCATAAATTGGCTTTATAACTTTTTGAACTGCTTCAGAAAGAGGCGGTTCATCGTGTTTGAATTGCTCGGCTTTCGGAGGAGCCCGGCGCGCGGCAGGGCCACAATTTGTGAACCACTTCGAATATCGAAAAATCCTTTGGCACACATTTTCTACACATGTTGTAGATGTGATTTATGAAAAAAAAAAATCGATTTTTCGACCCGAGAAACTAGAGGACTGCCTTAAAATATAACCAATGAGCATTCACGGAAGAGAAATACGTTTAAATGACAGATTGAAAGCTTGAAATTTTGAGAAGCCATGATCAAAATTATCAAAGCAGATATTTTAATTCATTTATGCACCGGGATTGCAAATATAAAACCTATTTCCGTGTATCTAAAGAATCTACTAAACTACATTCTATTTGCCTGACATAACATTGCCTGATTTATGCTACGACTTATTTAAGCTGAATTATCAAATTATAACAGTAGAATGACTCATCCTTCACGATATAACGAGCAGCCATGATACCGAAATCCCTTTACTACCACACCAACGACCGTCATACGAACGGATTTCCGACCAAGCTAGCTGACGCGATTTATTTCAATTGCTCATGCATTTCGTCTGAAATCCGTGAATTTCGTAATTTCATATTCGCCAGGGAATCGACACTGCCGTTACCCTGCTACGAAATCATCATTATAGAACATAATTATTTAAAAATTTCCCCAAACTTACACGAAGTGCCTGTGACAATAAAAAATAGTGGCATGCGATATTCGCAGCTCGAAAAATCCTTGCTGATTGCTACGTAATAATAAAAGCATCAAAACACAAAAAAGGTCCTAACCAAAACTTTCAAAAATGGTAAAAATCGAATGAAAGGGGAACTCAATGTGTCAGCAGGGGTTTTTCGCAGTTTTTCTGTGCTCTCGTGGAGACGGGCTTAATGTAATAATTTTTAAAATTATTATTTACATCAGGTGAAGGGGAAATTCCAAAATAGAAAAAAACGTTAGGGTATAATCGTAAAGGAGAGCTTTCACTCTTAAAAGTACCACTAGCTACCAATCGAATTTATTGAAATTAACACGTATTTTGAGAAACAAACAGAATTGCGAACTCTCGCTCCCAATTATCCGCACAGTCACTCATAAAGGCGTTGGCTTTCCGACAAAAGCCAGCGTGTATGTTTAGAGGTTTTTTCATCAATAAGGGGATACACAAGACCGTGCAAACTTCTCGACAACATGTCAAGTTCATGTGGCCTGATTGAATTTTTGCTCGAACGCAGTTTAAGAAGAGAGGTTTTAGTTCCACAAGCACTTCATTTGAGTACATGAATCTGAACCCTCAATTTAACGCTGAACAAGAGGGCAACTAAACTAACACTCGCGAAAAAATCCCGATGTTCCAGACAGTATGTCAATTCGACGCGCCAAAAAGCTTCGACTGACTCTGTAAAGTGAAACTCTGTCCACAAAAAGTTGGAAAATATTTTCAAAAGTTCGAAAGAGAAAAGTCGCTTCAGTCTGGTGATGGAGTAAAAAAAATGGAAATCACCTTTTTTATCTGATTAAATCTCTGTGTAATGCTCACATTTGGTTCATTCGCCATTCAAACGTATGCACGAAATCTACGGAATTTAACTGCCAATAGAGTAGTAAATTGGATACGATACATACAGGAAATTGTTTTAAAATTATGTTAATTCATGAGAAAAATTATCTAGGTGCACTTTTGATTACAATGTTACCCAGAGCTGGTTAACATAAAATCTACTCCACAGTATTTGAATTTAATTCAAATATCCAAATTTTGTACTAATCGTTATTGTTATTTTCAATGGTTCTTCGTATGCCCTCTTCATATGAATATTACGTGTGCATTTTTTCCCCGTGGAATCAATCATTATATCAATAACCGTGCTGCATAAAGTTAACCGAGAGTTGATGAATCAAGTTACTCATGAGGTGAAAATGAGAAAATACTAACACGATGCATGATCGAAGCACAAGTTTACATCTTCGATTTTGGTGTCGTACCTTCGTGATTTTCTTTCGTTCAATGTTTTTCGAGCTCGTACTTTTTTATATCCAAGCAAAATCACTGCACGCAATAAAGTTTTTGGATCCGACGCTTCGGATTTCTCAGTTGAACTCTTCGGTCACGACACAGGTTGATAGGAGAAAATTACAAAAATAAAATAAAAATAATGGAGTTAATGGTGGTACGATGTCAACCGAATACGATGAAAAATGTGAGGATGAAACGATTAGAGCAAGGTTTGAGGGGCTGAAAAGAGTCCTTTCTTTCTCAATGTCCCGTTCTCCTAACAAATACAACCTGTATGTACCTAGAATTAACGTGTAGATATACAACACCTGGTTGAAGCGCGAAAAGATTTTTCGACGGAAGGATCGGACAGCCGAAGGAGTGACGTTGCCGAGATTTCTACCCGTCGGGTTCCATTCTTTTTCTGTGTTTTCGTTCCGGTTTTCCCACCCTCGTTCATCCTTATCAGCACATAAGCTGGAGGAAAAGCAATCGACGGAGGCACCGTCTGTGCTGCCGCGAGAACAATGAAAGTTTGATGACAATAAAGGCTTTTATGTTGTAGATGTTCCTTCTAGTTCAAATAGTCTAGTTCGAAAAGTTATAAAGCCAAGCCCCTTAAACAGCGGATCAATGATTAGTTTTAATAGTTGTTTTATCATTCTCTCATTGCCTTTATCGATAGCAATTTTTTTTGTTTTCCGACACCTTTTGAAATTATGTTAACGCGCATTTTCGAAAATACAAAACAGATCGTAAACATTAGTATCGCGGGATTTTCAAGAAAAATGGGTAAAAATATTGCGATACAATTGAAAATACCAAAAAGTCGATCAATCACGATGATGAAAATCATAAGTGAATTATTTTTAGGAGAAATAAATCATTGGGAGATGTTGAATCATTTTGAATAACCAAATAAAAAAAAGTGGAAATAATTTCTAGCGAATCGCAATGTTCAAGAACAAATTAATTTATAAAATTTGAAGAAAAAATTTACAGATACCAAACAAACCCAAAAACGAATTAAAAAAGATTGTGGAAGTCATAGTTGAGTCATTAACGAAGGAAAATAAATCGATTGCAAATATAGAGAGAACAACATTTAAAAGCCTGATTGTTTAGTAATGAGTAGTAGAATCAACAAAGTTGGCTACTTTTGTAAATATCCTTTCTCTTGCTTATCTTTCAAGGTTCGGCGGTTGCCATGATCGGGGCCAATCTGAGATTTGGCATCGGAGCTTCCGGAAACATCACTTCCAATGCTACCAAAGTATTTCAATGTCATCCTGGCGGTGTGACCGAGGCGACAATAATATTCAGCCTCGGTGCACTCGGCATGGGAGCAAATATCGTTCTTATGACTCTAATCCTCGCGAAACGACAGCTCAGAAGGTAAAAAAATACATTTATGCATGTAAACACGCACTCAAAACGCATTTTGAACATATCCAATGAGAATATGTTACTTCTCTATTTATTTAATTATTATTATTATAGTCTTTCTCTTTATTTTCATTAGATTTTCGTAACGAGTTTAGGTATCATATTGTACACATATGTCAGTGTCAAGCTCTGTAAATTTTGAACACATACGAAGGCGACGTTCAATCTTTCAGCCGGAACCAGTGTTGGAGAAGATGATGCAGGGTAATGCGTCAAATCCCATAGTGAGATATAGCCCGGTCATTACATTCCAATTATGTGCCACATTCCTCAAACGTCTCGTTTCCCCGTTAGCTTTTGTACTGTCGGTGGATTACACGACACCACGAATGTCTAATCTATACGCGCTAGCTATAACATACGCGAGCATAACTTTGCTGTTACGGGTAGCTCGTTCTGTCGGACATTAAATCGGATGAGCTAACTAAATTGAGCCAATCATAGAAAATTTAATTTTTGCTCGAATTCAACATTTTTCATAATTCTCTAATTTTAGCTAGATAACATTTTAACTGCAGAATGACCATACTTTATTACAAATAAAAAAGTTTTAATGGCGAATTAACTCTACTTGTAGCTCTAATCCAAAATCTCCCCATGCTAGCTTTGATTTTAATGCGCAAAACGTATAATAAATTTCAATTTATCCTAATGTTTTTGTTCGAAGAAAATATTTCGCCTATATGGGAATCGAACCTCGTACCTACCTACTCAAAGCTAGGCACGCTACCCCTATGCTACCGAGTGCTTGTAACATCTTGGTCCCAGATATGGCATAAGGGACCAAATGAATTCCTATAATTAATTGTTGTATCACAAAAAGTATATCAATTAGTTAATATCATTGTGACAATTAAAGAGGTTTATCGAATAACATGCTATAGATTTTTGAAACTTAACCTTATATATATATTTTATATATGCACTAAGCGCAACAATTAGAGGATCACATTGTTATATACGAAAAATAGCCCTTTTTCAAACGGCTGTACCTAACTCAGTGAAAAATGATCGGAAAAAAAATTTAAAAAAAGCATTTTGTAGCGTCAACCTTTAACTTTAATAATCTGATTATAAAAAAATGTATCTTTTTTTTTATAAAGATATTTGTTGCTAAACAAAACAAAACATAAAATCAAAAAAATTGCTCAAGTTTGACAAGGTGCACGAAGAACAGATTTTTTTTTTAATCTGCTCCAACCATTCAAAAGCTTGTACCTTCCCCTGCAATTTTCTTTTTTACAAACCTCTGTGCAATTTTTTTTTAGCCAAGTTATCGCAGCTTAATGAAAAAATGCATTTTTCCACTTTAACCTGTCATAACTCTGGTCCAAATTATCGCACAGCATCCAGACTGAGATCGTTGGAAAGCTTGGAATCCCCCCTACAAAACTATTATATTATTTCAATCCGCCATTTTTTATTTTTTAATTTCCACCTCAGATTCGTAATGAGCGACCTGGAAAACCCCCGAACACAGCGTTTCATCCGATTTCGAGTCATTTTTTCATTTCGATCCGTCATATTGGATCCGCTATTTCTTATTTTTCAATTTCAACCTCAGATTCGTAATGAGCGGCCTCGAAAACCCTTGAACACAAAGTTTCGTGATTTACTCATTTTCGGTTTGAAAATCGAAAAATGCGCCGGTACTTGAGAAATCTCGATTTTCGCGAAAATTGACGGACCTTCGATTTTCTCGAAATAAACGGGGTTGCAACCCAAATGAAGAATGAAGGCAGCAATCTGAAATATGGTGGAATATTTCTACATACCCTTCACTCAAAAAAAAAGCAAAAACCTTTGGTGCCCCTGCATTTGTTATAATGTTAATACATGATAAACAAAAAAGTGTAAAAACGGGTGCTTTACACACTTTTAAACAATAAGTTTTATGATGTTGAAAAAAAATCAAAAAAATATCCAAAGTAAACAGTTTTGTAGGGGAAAATACAAGCTTTCCAACGATCTCAGTCTGGATGCTGTGCAATAATTTGGACCAGAGTTATGACAGGTTAAAGTGGAAAAATGCATTTTTTCATTAAGCTGCGATAAGTTGGCTAAAAAAATCGCACAGAGGTTTGTAAAAAAGAAAATTGCAGAGGAAGGTACAAGCTTTTGAATAGTCGGAGCACATTTTTGAAAAAAAAAAAAATTCTGTTCACCGTGCACCTTGTCAAACTTGAGCAAATTTTTTAATTTTATGCTTTATTTTGTTTAGCAACAAATATCTTTATTAAAATAAGACGATACGTTTTTTTATAATCAGATTATTAAAGTTAAAGGTTGATGCTACAAAATGTTTTATTTTTACTTTTATTTTTCCCGGCCATTTTTCACTGAGTTTGAAAAAGGTTTGAAAAAGGGTTTGAAAAAGGGCTTAAAAATAGCCCTTTTTCAAAGGGCTATTTTTCGTAGAAAACAAAGTGATCCTCTAATTGTTGCGCTTAGTGTATGATAAAAATAATTAAATATATATATATAATTCCTCTCTCTCTCTCTCTCTCTCTCTCTCTATCTCTCTATCTCTCTATCTCTCTATCTCTCTATCTCTCTATCTCTCTATCTCTCTATCTCTCTATCTCTCTATCTCTCTATCTCTCTATCTCTCTATCTCTCTATCTCTCTATCTCTCTATCTCTCTATCTCTCTATCTCTCTATCTCTCTATCTCTCTATCTCTCTATCTCTCTATCTCTCTATCTCTCTATCTCTCTATCTCTCTATCTCTCTATCTCTCTATCTCTCTATCTCTCTATCTCTCTATCTCTCTATCTCTCTATCTCTCTATCTCTCTATCTCTCTATCTCTCTATCTCTCTATCTCTCTATCTCTCTATCTCTCTATCTCTCTATCTCTCTATCTCTCTATCTCTCTATCTCTCTATCTCTCTATCTCTCTATCTCTCTATCTCTCTATCTCTCTATCTCTCTATCTCTCTATCTCTCTATCTCTCTATCTCTCTATCTCTCTATCTCTCTATCTCTCTATCTCTCTATCTCTCTATCTCTCTATCTCTCTATCTCTCTATCTCTCTATCTCTCTATCTCTCTATCTCTCTATCTCTCTATCTCTCTATCTCTCTATCTCTCTATCTCTCTATCTCTCTATCTCTCTATCTCTCTATCTCTCTATCTCTCTATCTCTCTATCTCTCTATCTCTCTATCTCTCTATCTCTCTATCTCTCTATCTCTCTATCTCTCTATCTCTCTATCTCTCTATCTCTCTATCTCTCTATCTCTCTATCTCTCTATCTCTCTATCTCTCTATCTCTCTATCTCTCTATCTCTCTATCTCTCTATCTCTCTATCTCTCTATCTCTCTATCTCTCTATCTCTCTATCTCTCTATCTCTCTATCTCTCTATCTCTCTATCTCTCTATCTCTCTATCTCTCTATCTCTCTATCTCTCTATCTCTCTATCTCTCTATCTCTCTATCTCTCTATCTCTCTATCTCTCTATCTCTCTATCTCTCTATCTCTCTATCTCTCTATCTCTCTATCTCTCTATCTCTCTATCTCTCTATCTCTCTATCTCTCTATCTCTCTATCTCTCTATCTCTCTATCTCTCTATCTCTCTATCTCTCTATCTCTCTATCTCTCTATCTCTCTATCTCTCTATCTCTCTATCTCTCTATCTCTCTATCTCTCTATCTCTCTATCTCTCTATCTCTCTATCTCTCTATCTCTCTATCTCTCTATCTCTCTATCTCTCTATCTCTCTATCTCTCTATCTCTCTATCTCTCTATCTCTCTATCTCTCTATCTCTCTATCTCTCTATCTCTCTATCTCTCTATCTCTCTATCTCTCTATCTCTCTATCTCTCTATCTCTCTATCTCTCTATCTCTCTATCTCTCTATCTCTCTATCTCTCTATCTCTCTATCTCTCTATCTCTCTATCTCTCTATCTCTCTATCTCTCTATCTCTCTATCTCTCTATCTCTCTATCTCTCTATCTCTCTATCTCTCTATCTCTCTATCTCTCTATCTCTCTATCTCTCTATCTCTCTATCTCTCTATCTCTCTATCTCTCTATCTCTCTATCTCTCTATCTCTCTATCTCTCTATCTCTCTATCTCTCTATCTCTCTATCTCTCTATCTCTCTATCTCTCTATCTCTCTATCTCTCTATCTCTCTATCTCTCTATCTCTCTATCTCTCTATCTCTCTATCTCTCTATCTCTCTATCTCTCTATCTCTCTATCTCTCTATCTCTCTATCTCTCTATCTCTCTATCTCTCTATCTCTCTATCTCTCTATCTCTCTATCTCTCTATCTCTCTATCTCTCTATCTCTCTATCTCTCTATCTCTCTATCTCTCTATCTCTCTATCTCTCTATCTCTCTATCTCTCTATCTCTCTATCTCTCTATCTCTCTATCTCTCTATCTCTCTATCTCTCTATCTCTCTATCTCTCTATCTCTCTATCTCTCTATCTCTCTATCTCTCTATCTCTCTATCTCTCTATCTCTCTATCTCTCTATCTCTCTATCTCTCTATCTCTCTATCTCTCTATCTCTCTATCTCTCTATCTCTCTATCTCTCTATCTCTCTATCTCTCTATCTCTCTATCTCTCTATCTCTCTATCTCTCTATCTCTCTATCTCTCTATCTCTCTATCTCTCTATCTCTCTATCTCTCTATCTCTCTATCTCTCTATCTCTCTATCTCTCTATCTCTCTATCTCTCTATCTCTCTATCTCTCTATCTCTCTATCTCTCTATCTCTCTATCTCTCTATCTCTCTATCTCTCTATCTCTCTATCTCTCTATCTCTCTATCTCTCTATCTCTCTATCTCTCTATCTCTCTATCTCTCTATCTCTCTATCTCTCTATCTCTCTATCTCTCTATCTCTCTATCTCTCTATCTCTCTATCTCTCTATCTCTCTATCTCTCTATCTCTCTATCTCTCTATCTCTCTATCTCTCTATCTCTCTATCTCTCTATCTCTCTATCTCTCTATCTCTCTATCTCTCTATCTCTCTATCTCTCTATCTCTCTATCTCTCTATCTCTCTATCTCTCTATCTCTCTATCTCTCTATCTCTCTATCTCTCTATCTCTCTATCTCTCTATCTCTCTATCTCTCTATCTCTCTATCTCTCTATCTCTCTATCTCTCTATCTCTCTATCTCTCTATCTCTCTATCTCTCTATCTCTCTATCTCTCTATCTCTCTATCTCTCTATCTCTCTATCTCTCTATCTCTCTATCTCTCTATCTCTCTATCTCTCTATCTCTCTATCTCTCTATCTCTCTATCTCTCTATCTCTCTATCTCTCTATCTCTCTATCTCTCTATCTCTCTATCTCTCTATCTCTCTATCTCTCTATCTCTCTATCTCTCTATCTCTCTATCTCTCTATCTCTCTATCTCTCTATCTCTCTATCTCTCTATCTCTCTATCTCTCTATCTCTCTATCTCTCTATCTCTCTATCTCTCTATCTCTCTATCTCTCTATCTCTCTATCTCTCTATCTCTCTATCTCTCTATCTCTCTATCTCTCTATCTCTCTATCTCTCTATCTCTCTATCTCTCTATCTCTCTATCTCTCTATCTCTCTATCTCTCTATCTCTCTATCTCTCTATCTCTCTATCTCTCTATCTCTCTATCTCTCTATCTCTCTATCTCTCTATCTCTCTATCTCTCTATCTCTCTATCTCTCTATCTCTCTATCTCTCTATCTCTCTATCTCTCTATCTCTCTATCTCTCTATCTCTCTATCTCTCTATCTCTCTATCTCTCTATCTCTCTATCTCTCTATCTCTCTATCTCTCTATCTCTCTATCTCTCTATCTCTCTATCTCTCTATCTCTCTATCTCTCTATCTCTCTATCTCTCTAGCTCTCTATCTCTCTATCGCTCTATCTCTCTATCTCTCTATCTCTCTATCTCTCGACTCTCTAGTCTCGCTATCTCTCTATCTCTCTATCTCTCTATCTCTCTATCTCTCTATCTCTCTATCTCTCTATCTCTCTATCTCTCTATCTCTCTATCTCTCTATCTCTCTATCTCTCTATCTCTCTATCTCTCTATCTCTCTATCTCTCTATCTCTCTATCTCTCTATCTCTCTATCTCTCTATCTCTCTATCTCTCTATCTCTCTATCTCTCTATCTCTCTATCTCTCTATCTCTATCTCTCTATCTCTCTATCTCTCTATCTCTCTATCTCTCTATCTCTCTATCTCTCTATCTCTCTATCTCTCTATCTCTCTATCTCTCTATCTCTCTATCTCTCTATCTCTCTATCTCTCTATCTCTCTATCTCTCTATCTCTCTATCTCTCTATCTCTCTATCTCTCTATCTCTCTATCTCTCTATCTCTCTATCTCTCTATCTCTCTATCTCTCTATCTCTCTAATCTCTCTATCTCTCTATCTCTCTATCTCTCTATCTCTCTATCTCTCTATCTCTCTATCTCTCTATCTCTCTCTATCTCTCTATCTCTCTATCTCTCTATCTCTCTATCTCTCTATCTCTCTATCTCTCTATCTCTCTATCTCTCTATCTCTCTATCTCTCTATCTCTCTCTATCTCTCTATCTCTCTATCTCTCTATCTCTCTATCTTCTCTATCTCTCTCTAT
>CAXFZQ010000021.1:0-19492 GCA_964007375.1 Ophion obscuratus | reverse complement strand
GATTAAAAACGTAACGACAACAGAAGAAATGTCGCGCGTTTTCGTTTAACCTCCTCATTTCAAACTTCTTGCCTTTTCTCACAATTAAAATATTTTTTTTACGGAAATTTGTACGCCGCGCCACTTTACAAATTGTATGTGATGTCATAAGGACTGTCGATAAGGCCAGTTGCTGTAATACCGGCAGTATGCATCGGAAAGCCTTCTATTTTTTATTGTTTTTTTACTTCATATCTGTGTTATCTTCGTTCTTTTTATCGGAATATTGATATTATTAATATTATTATGATTTTGTTATTATTATTATCGATACAACGACGTTCGATGATTTTTGTATTCGAAAATAATCTTTTAGCGCTCTATTCGAACCGTGAAAGCAATGGACCCAGAGACTTGTACGTGCTGCCATCTGCCAGCAGATCAAGCAACCCGAACTACTGCGGTATTCGTATCGACGGTCGGTACATTGCCGGTTTTGTAAGAGCATGATCTGCATCCGGTATCAGTGGTACCACACGCAAGATAAAATTTACAGATGGTAAAGTATGTTTGTTGACTGCGGTCATTTAACCCTATAAATATACAATTACATTGAAAAAGAGCCATAAATGGACTAATTCTTCCGTAGAAATAACTCTGAAAACGTTTTTCGTAACGTAATTGCTGTCATACCGGAAACAGAAGCACGAAAAACGTAAATATTTGAAAAACGAAGAAAATCTTTCACAGACTTAAACAATTAGCATTGATATGGGTACTTTTTCCAATTACAAATTATTCTGCATTATGCATATGCCCATAATGAAAGAGACTAGCAAAATATTAAAAATTGACATGAAATATATATGCTTTGAAGTACCGCTAACAACAGATGGATAACTTTTTATTTTAAGTCTCTATACTTTCCATTATATCCGTTTTATATTGCGAACTTTTGATTATTATTAAAAACACTATGAGGTTATGTTTTTGCCAAAAAAGCATACGCCTGTACAAAACCTATCGAACGCGATCTCCACCAGCGCTACTTGTGACGGCAAAAGGAACTTCATTTGGACCACGCGAAAGAACTCGCCCCACCATCAGACTCGCCAGATCCGTAAGGCTGTGGCACCGCGCACGTGTTCCCGAAGTCTGCCCGTACGGTGCTGCCGCTCCACTCTTCGGCGGTAGAAAACGGAACTACGCCACCGACAAGTGTCATTCGGCCTGCCTGTCCCGCGTGTTGTATTCGTTCGCTTTGTTTTTAGCCGCGCTAATTCTCGAATTAACAATCATCGAGTGAACGATTGATCGCATTGTCGCACGAAATGGATCCGGACTACGAGCAACTGTCGAACGACGTTGATCTGATCGCGCGAATGAAACAATTCGGCGCCGCGACCAACAAGATCGTCGACATCCTGAAGCCCCTGAATAACCAAGAATTATACGAGACTCTGAGCAACAACGATAAAATCAAGTACAACTTGTTGATGTCCTTCGGCATGAATTCCCTCTTCTGGATGTATCTGCGAGGACAAGGTATAAATGTTAACGACGAAAGTTGCACAAATTTGTCAAACAGTCGCGCAAAAAACGCGTTTATACTTTTTTAGGTTTGTTTTTCGGTGTGAGGGAAAAAACGTGTTTTTTGGTACGAGACCATATTTTACTTGGGAAACAAGTGCTGTTGTGAGAAAAAGAAGTCGAATTACAAAGAAACGTGCTTTATTTATTTGCAAAAACGTGTTTTACTTACCTCAAACCACTTTTACTTGCGTAAAACGTGTTTTGTGTACATAAAAGCACTTTTACCTACATATAACGTGTTTTGCGTACATAAACGTGTATTAATTACTTCAAACGCGTTTTAACTACTGTTTGAACATGTGTCACATATAAATGTGTTTTACTTCCATAAAACGGGTTTTACTTACATAAAACGGGTTTTACTTGCATAAAACGTGTTTTACTAGCATAAAACGTATTTAACTTGCATAAAACGTGTTTTACTCACATAAAACGTGTTTAGACTATTGAAAAATGTGTTCTTCTCGGTGTGCAAGTTTTGCTGAGGAGAAACGTATTCGGCAAATCAAAAAATGTATTTTTCTTACAAACGTAACATGGTCCATTGATAGGCAACCTGTTTTATTGGGAAAAAAATTGTCTTATGTTTTTTAAGAACTCGTTATACTTACAAAATACATTCTATTCACAGGAAAACTTTGCGTATGTACAAAAACGCGTTCTGTTGATAAACAAATCGGGTTTCATATACAAATAAGTATTTTAATGACAAAACAACGTGTTTTAATAATGAAAAAACAAGATATGGTTGAAAACCGAGTGTTGCATTTACAAAAAAACGTGTTTCATTTACAAGAACGTATACACTTTACGAAAAATGTGTTCTATTATCGAAGAAACTTTTTGTATACCCAAAAAATTGTGTTCTATTGCTAAAAAACATGTTCTAGTTTCAAAAAAACGTGTTCTAGTTCCAAAAAAACATGTTCTAATTCCAAAAAACGTGTTCTAATTCCAAAAAAACGTGTTCTAATTCCAAAAAAACGTGTTCTAATTCCAAAAAACGTGTTCTAATTCCAAAAAACGTGTTCTAATTCCAAAAATCGTGTTCTAATTCCAAAAAGCGTCTTCTAATTCCAAAAAACGTGTTCTAATTCCAAAAAACGTGTTCTATTAGCAAAAAAACGTGTTGTATTTTGAAAAAGGTCATCCATTCCCAAAAAACGTGTTCTATTAACAAAAAATCTTGTTAATTATTCCCATTCATCCAAAAACAACAAAAATTCCCTCTACCTCCCGCCTACCATTTCAAATTTCTCCACTATGCAAAAAGAATCTTGAAATCGTACTTGCAACGTGCATTTGCCTCTCGAATCTTACAGTTTTCTTGCTAATTCCTTTCCGTTTCCTCTCTCCCGGTCCGTCCTTATTCCAAATGTCCCGAGTCGCTGCGAACGTATTCGGTCGCACCCGAACCTCCAACAATCTTCAAAAAAATTCAATCTCACTCTCCATCGCCAGGAATCGAGCCGTCGACGCATCCAATCAGAGCGGAGAACGAGCGACTGAAGCAATCGATGGCGCGATCCCAGCGCATCAAAGACCGAAAGACGATAATGCCCAGGCTGAACAAAAGCGCCGCTCGCCGCTTCGTACGCCACGGTCTGTGGACGGCCGGACAGAATCCCAAGAACGTCGCACCGCCGTTGGCAGAGACTACGCAAGCTGCAGAGGACTGGGACGCGCCGTCGAACCCCGACGCCGACCAGCAGCCACCGACGACCCCGAATCTTCCTGCAACGACGACGTAGTCCAAACACGTTTTTTACTCTCCCACCTAAGTGGGAAAAAAAAATCTATTCAGACTGTACAAATGTACAGTTGAGGAACGAGCACTCAAGTGCTATATTTCTCTCGCTCGACTCGCATCACGAGACATTATCGAGAGAAGTGACTCCTAGTACTTGGCAAGTACCTGGCAAGCTGTCGATCTACGCCGCACTGATGAACCTACTCTTTTCGCGTCCTTGGCAAATGCGTTTTGTGCTCGTTTGTTTTTAACCCCAATTTGGGTACAAATTTTATTAGTAATGAATTCATTTATGTTAATTTACTCATTAATTACTAATAAATTCATTCATATATGCCAAGCAATTCTCAACTTTGTGATAACTCTTTTAGGGGTCTCGAATAAGCAGAATTGTTTCTACAGAGTTATGATATATCGCTAATAAAGAGAATTTATATCTGACTTCGGTTGTTAATTGATCTTGATCATTTTAAGTTAGCAGTAATGAGAAGTGCGTTTCTAACGTCTATACTTTTTTTTCATATATATAACTATTTCATATAGTATAAACGAGGTTTCACTGCATACACACACACACACACACACACACACATATATATATATATATTAGACTGATTCAAAAAAAAAATTTTTTCTGGATTCTCGTGCTATTGTTGGGCACTGATAAAACAAAATTTCTCTAAAAAGATGGGCGCGGTCACTCAATTTTTAGAGGTGGCTATCTTGACTTTTTTGTATTTGAATTTTTTTTAACGAACGTATTGCATTTAAACATAGTCATGGCTTCGGATTACGGATAAAAATCGGAAAAGTTTTGAGTTTGTTCTTTTACAAGCATAACAGAGAAAAACTGACCATACGTCGAAGTGCACACGAAACGATGAAAGAAATTTTCGAACAATGGAAATGTGCTGAAATTCCAACGCGTCGATTGAATAACGCAATCTTGAAATCAATAAAACTCCATCTAGTCTGGAAACAACTTTTAAAAAATCGAGTTAAAAAGAATTTGCCGTCACAAATATCGAAGGAGCGTTAATTTAAGAGAGATTTGGACAAACTGTTCAACGTTGCACATTTTCGTTCTGCCCAAAATGTTAACGAACTTGAGAATGGCTGGGAAGAAATGTAAATGAGTTTGAAGATAATATAAGCGTAGCATTTTGAAAATGTAAATATACGATTTATGAATAAAAGCTTATAATTTAATTTTTCGTAAAAAGTGCGAAATGTTAATGCGGATAAATAAATCTACATGAATAACGAGAGTAGTATAGACGCCATTATTGATCTACCTGGATTTGAATTGTGAATATTGCACCCTTTTCAAATTGTTAGAGTTTATTTTTGTTACGAAACAGCTGCTGGATGTGATTTTTATCCGTAATCCGAAGCCATGACTATGCTTAAATGCAATACGTTTGTTAAAAAAAATTCAAATACAAAAAAGTCGAGATAGCCACCTCTAAAAATTGAGTGACCGCGCCCATCTTTTTAGAAAAATTTTGTTTTATCAGTGCCCAACAATAGCACGAGAATCCAGAAAAAAAATTTTTTTTGAATCAGTCTAATATATATATATATATACATATATATATATACATATATATATATATATACATATATATATATATATATATATATATATATATATATATATATATATATATATATATATATATATATTAGGGTGGCCCTTAATATGGGTAAAAAAAAGTTGATCGCGCCACCCTCCAAAACGGTTCCAGATAATAAAGAAAAAAATCTACGCGAAGCCATGTCCGTTAAGAGAAAGGCGTGCCTGTAAGCATGAACTTAAATTTAAATATCAATTTTTCTTCGTCATTGGAGAAATTTCGATCTTTTAAATCTAGGTTATTTGTCAATTTTTCAACACGATATTTCTGTGGTTTAAATAAATAAATTCGTACTGAACGAACCAATATCGATATCTTATGTGTACATTTTTTAAATATTATGTTTTTTCCGACCAATTGGATGACTTGTGCGAATGAATAATTTCTTTGTTTTCAATAAAACGAACAAGCTCGCCAAGTTTAAAATGTCCCTATGCATTTTTGCGAAAGTAATTTTCTAATACATTTTTTGTGCACAGCACTGCAAGTCTGATCTCAGTGAAATATTAATATGTTTGTATCTCAGCACGCAAGGAATATTTCTAACAAAATTGAAAAAGAAAACAATTCTGGCCAATCCGGAAGTTCGATGTGAATGGTTTGTCGTGAATTTGTATCCTTCGTACTTAATAGATTTTTCTGGCAAGATGCAAATGTAAAGTTTGATTTTGATGTGATTAAAAACGTTCGACAGCAGCTAAATCGAACTATTGTTCCAAAATAATAGGATGGTAAAACTGAACGCTCATCAGATCTAGTATGGAGGATCTTAATATTTGATCTGTATATTGAATAGCAATATACAGTAGCTTCGGAAGTTAAAAAAAAAATTGACAAGTAAACTAGATTTAAAAAATCGAAATTTCTCCAATCATGAAGAAAAATTGATATTTGAATTTAAGTTCATGCTTACAGGCACGCTTTCCTCTTAACGGACATAGCTGGGGCTTCGCGTAGATTTTTTTTAATTATTTGGAACCGTTTGGAGGGCGGCACGATCAATTTTTTTTACTCATATCAAGGGCCACCCTAATATATATATATAGATAGATAGATAGATAGATAGATAAAATCATGTTCAACTATATGCTGGAATTTCAGTTTAGTAAAAGTCCCACGCTTTTCGAGATAAAAATCATCTGCTTTTGGTTTTCCGCATGCCATTTTTATAAATGATATTAGGAGTACAACTTTGCAGTGACCGTTTTACTTAGAGAGCCACTGCGGCCGAAGTAGTGGCCCTAGCTCAATAAAAAAAGTGGCATTTTAAACTAGAGGCTCTGCCAATGTAAACAATTTAAAAAAGCTAACGGGTACGTGTATGCATTATAAAGTTATAGGCACTCAAACATGGCAACCTACGAGCCGAATTCTCAGTATTTGCGGTAGGTTATGATTTACTTCTTCAACATCAAGAAATCTGCGGCTGAGGCCCACCGTTTGCTTGTAGATGCTTACGGGGAGGATTCTATTAGTGAGAAAACGTGTCGGCGGTGATTCATCGACGCCCAAACCGAATATTCACGGATCCAAAGTGATGCTGTGTATCTCGTGGGACCAGCTGGGCGTTGTGACCTATGAGCTGCTCAAACCATCCGAAACCATCACAGAGGAACTCTACCGACGTCAGTTGATGCGCTTGAGTAAGGCACTCAAAGAGAAACGACCACAATTCAACGAAAGACATGACAAGATGATACTGCAGCATGACAATGCCCGACCCCATGTTGCAAATGTCGTGAAAAAGTACTTGGAAACGCTGAAATGGGAGGTTTTATCCCACCCGCCGTACTCTCCAGACATTGCCCCTTCCGACTATCACTTGTTCCGGTCAATGGCACACGATTTGGCTGACCAGCACTTCGGTACTTACGAAGAAGTCAAAAATTGGGTCGATTCCTGGATTGCCTCCAAGGACCAAGACTTTTATCGACGCAGGATTCGAATGCTACCTGAAAGATGGGCCGAGGTCATAGCTAGCGACGGGCAGTACTTTGATTTAAAAATATGTAGGCACTTTTTTATAATAAAGCCTTAAACTTTTGAAAAAAACGGTCACTGCAAAGTTGTACTCCATAACTTTTTTCGACATGGTTTTTCAAAAAATACTCTTGGTTATTTGTTTTATCTAGAAAAGGCTTCTTTTTCACCTCAAATGTTAGGGCGTTATACGCAGTTGCAAGGCCAAAAAAAGTCGTTTTTTGCACGAATTTTTTCTGAAAAAGGATTTCATTTGGGCAAAACGAAAAGTATTAGGCAGTGTAGTGACATGTTTTAGCTTTAGATAGGCATATTTTATTTTCAAAAATATTCATTAACATTGCTCCTGTAGGAAGTATACTGGAGGTCCCCGAAAAAAAAGTGTCCGGCGGTTGGCAAAGTATCTCCGGTTTTGATTATCTAAAATGAAAAAACCAAAAAGATTCTTTTAGGGGATAGATGAATCCAGGTATCGATCGAAGGAATAGTCGAAATTTTAATTTTTGACAAAATGGTCGCTCCGGAAAGAAACAATTTCGATTTGCGACCAAATTTTTTTCGTTAAATCGTTGAAAAAAAATAGAAATAATTATCGGATATCTCATTCCTTCGATTAATACCTGAAGAATATATCTGACGAGGTTGTGTTAAAATTGCAGACCGATCGGTTGAGCCGTTTTTGAGAAATCGCGCTCACCTACTTTGAAAACACCGTTTTGAGAAAAACGCGTTTGAAGTTGCTCGTACCCTCGGAGACGCGTTCCGAGCGTCCTTACAAATATGTGTGTATTGCCGTGAATATTCGCTGGATCGACTTGAAATTTTCAGAGAATATACTCACGTATTTGTACATTCCGAAAATGCAATTAAAAAAATCGATTTTTTTTACATTTCTAACTGCGTATAACCCGTTATGGAAATTTTATGAAAAAAGATCTTATGCAGAATTTTCATACTAACCAATTCGAACATCTGACTTTGATAACCTGCGGTGTGAAAAAAATGTACTACGCATATCGTGCCAATTACTTTAAAAAGTTGCTTAGTTATTGTCGATTCGTATCATTTGTAGAAACGGCATGCTAAAAACCAAAAGCAGATGATTTTTTTCAAAAAATAACAAATCGGAAAATGTCGAAAACCGTGGGACTTTAACTAAACTGAAATTCCAGCATATTGAAGGACATTATCTGACTTATCGATAGTTGCAGGATTATCCATTTATAACAGAGCGTCCTATATATATATATATATATTAGACTGATTCAAAAAAAAAAAATTCTTCTGGATTCTCGTGCTATTGTTGGGCACTGATAAAACAAAATTTCTCTAAAAAGATGGGCGCGGTCACTCAATTTTTAGAGGTGGCTATCTCGACTTTTTTGTATTTGAATTTTTTTTAACGAACGTATTGCATTTAAACATAGTCATGGCTTCGGATTACGGATAAAAATCGGGAAAGTTTTGAGTTTGTTCTTTTACAAACATAACAGAGAAAAACTGACCATACGTCGAAGTGCACACGAAACGATGAAAGAAATTTTCGAACAATGGAAATGTGCTGAAATTCCAACGCGTCGATTGAATAACGCAATCTTGAAATCAATAAAACTCCATCTAGTCTGGAAACAACTTTTAAAAAATCGAGTTAAAAAGAATTTGCCGTCACAAATATCGAAGGAGCGTAAATTTAAGAGAGATTTGGACAAACTGTTCAACGTTGCACATTTTCGTTCTGCCCAAAATGTTAACGAACTTGAGAATGGCTGGGAAGAAATGTAAATGAGTTTGAAGATAATATAAGCGTAGCATTTTGAAAATGTAAATATACGATTTATGAATAAAAGCTTATAATTTAATTTTTCGTAAAAAGTGCGAAATGTTAATGCGGATAAATAAATCTACATGAATAACGAGAGTAGTATAGACGCCATTATTGATCTACCTGGATTTGAATTGTGAATATTGCACCCTTTTCAAATTGTTAGAGTTTATTTTTGTTACGAAAAAGCTGCTGGATGTAATTTTTATCCGTAATCCGAAGCCATGACTATGCTTAAATGCAATACGTTCGTTAAAAAAATTCAAATACAAAAAAGTCGAGATAGCCACCTCTAAAAATTGAGTGACCGCGCCCATCTTTTTAGAGAAATTTTGTTTTATCAGTGCCCAACAATAGCACGAGAATCCAGAAGGAAATTTTTTTTTTTAATCAGTCTAATATATATATATATATATATATATATATATATATATATACTAGACTAGCTCAAAAAAAATGAATTATCAATTTTTTTTATTTTTTTTTAAAATGTCATTGAGAATGACAAAAAATGAGAGCTGACCAAATTTTAGCCCTTTATATTAATATTTAGAGGTCCCTTATCGCGATATTCTATTTCCCATTCATTTAAGGGCGGGGTAAAGTATTTAAATTTTTTTTTCATTTTTTTTAAATTTTCTAAATGAATGCATAATATATCAAGAATATTGTGTTAAAATTTCAAGTCGATCGGAGTAAAATTGACGAAGTTATGAGTATTTGAGCGTCTATTGCTCCATTCCGTTCTCTTCTCTTCTGCGTTTTTCAAACCGTTTTTCTGAGACTTGTCATATTTGAAGTCCGTGTGCACGATAACTCAAAATCTACTGGACCAATCGCTTTGAAATTTTGCACAGTACTTCTTCACATAATTCACCAGGTATTGTCGAGAGCTTTTTTGTTTTTTTTTTAATAATTACTAATTTTTCAACAACAAATTAGCCGATTTTTTTAGCGAAAATCGGGTTTTTGGCTCCCAAGTGCTACGAAAAATCGAAAAATCGAAAAAAAAAAAATCCTCCCGTCATTACCTCGAGAAACATCTCCTTTAACAAATGCATTTTGATTTTTTCGTTTCAAATGATTCTGTTGCGAGTTATGGTGCACACCGCAAACCAACTTTTTTTCGAGGCGCCTCCGGGGTTTAATTTTCACTCGCTCAATTTTGAATATTTTGCAATGCAAATTTAGGAGAATGTTGTTCAAATGTTACTTTATTATATGTAAATTTTTCAATAAACGAACACTATTCGTTACGCCAAAAAAAAATCTTAAAAACTTGCCTTTTTTTCGCCGAATTAACTTTACCCCGCCGTTAACATGGTAACAGTTTTATTTGCCGCTTCTCAGCCTTACAACTCGCGTACGGGTAGACACACGGAAACGCCCAAAAACGTTTTTTATAGGAAATTCAACGCTCTTCGGAAAAAGGTCCTCAGCCTTCATACGATAAATTCACTCATTCAAATTTTATTCAACATACAAGTTGAATTTACGATAAATTTTATGATTTTGTGTGATTTTTGGACTTTAGTGACAAAATGATTGATTTTTTGTTGTTTTTTTTTAATTCATCTTGAAAAGTGTTATATCCTTTTGAAATTATTCCCTAGATATTTATCATGCTATGGGCAATTGAATTCGGTTTAAGAATCGATTTTGACCGAATGTACTTTTGAATAACAATAAATTTAAATCTGTTAGGAATTTCAGAAACTATCTAGGGAATAATTTGAGAAGGATACAATACTTTTTAAGATGAATCAGAAAAAAAAACAGAAAAAAAATCAATAATTTTCGCGAAAGAGTCCAAAATTCTCAAAAGTATGAAATTTATCATAGATTCAACTTCAACGTTGAATAAAATTCGAACGAGTACATGTATCGTACGAAGGCTAAGGACCTTTTTTGTAGAGCGTTAAATTTCCAATGAAAAACGCCTTGGGGATTTCCGTGTTTATTCGTAGGCGAGCCATAAAGCTGAGAAGCGGCAAACAAAGCTTTTACCATGTTGAGACGAGATATACATTTAGACAGGAAAAAAATAAGCAATGTTGGGGCATTTTTTAAACTAAGAAATAATTATTCGAATATATATATATATATATATCGATTCAAAATTTTCAATAAATCGACGAATTATTTCAAGAATTTTTTTTATTAAGAAGTGCTTTCGCGTCAATTTTGAAATTTGTCTGGACAATGTTATACGATCTACATAATTTACAGTCAACTGTGTAGACTTTCGCTGGCATGATCTTGACATGAGAGCCGGGTTGAAATTCCGAACTTTGAATGCGCCGACGGTTTGAAGTTCCTAATTTCAATGTTCCGAAATTATAAAGTTCGTCAAGATTATGCCAGCCGAAAGTCTACACAGTTGAACGT
Organism: Ophion obscuratus; assembly: GCA_964007375.1. NCBI lineage: Eukaryota > Metazoa > Arthropoda > Insecta > Hymenoptera > Ichneumonidae > Ophion > Ophion obscuratus. Next base: position 8,343 of record CAXFZQ010000021.1, on the reverse strand, counting down.
AAATGATGTAGAACGTATAACATTTTCTATACAAATTTCAAAATTGTCGTAAAATCACTTCTTAAGGGAAGATATACGAGGGTGGGGTGAAAAGTTTCCAGCCTAACCAAGAAAAACGATGTTTAAAAATTTTTTTTGCTTTATTTTTCAACGAATCTCCATCAACACTGATACATTTCTCATAACGGTGTTCTAATTTAGTTATACCAGTTTTAAACGTAGATTCGTCAAGCTCCTCAAAATACTGATTTACAGCTTCGATAACTTCTTCGTTGCTCTTAAATCTTTTTCCACCAAGCCATTTTTTGAGGTTAGGAAACAGGTAATAGTCGCTGGGGGCTAAGTCTGGAGAGTAGGGAGGATGCGGCATCAATTCAAACTTCAATTCGTGGATTTTGGACATGGCAACAATCGACGAATGCGCTGGTGCGTTATCGTGATGAAACAAAACTTTTTTCTTCGCCAAATGAGGTCGTTTAATTTGCACCTCGTGCTTCAAACGTTGCAATAACTCTGCGTAGTATTGACCAGTGATAGTCTTACCCTTTTCAAGGTAATCAATGTATATAATTCCTCTCGCATCCCAAAAAAACAGTAGCCATAACCTTGTTTGCCGATAAAATTGTTTTTGCCTTCTTTGGGGTTAGTTCCCCTTTTCAAACCCACTGTTTTGACTGTTCTTTATTTTCAGGAGTGTAGTGGTGGACCCATGTCTCATCAACAGTTATGAATCGACGAAAAAATTCGTTTGGATTACGCCTATACAGCGCCAAATTGCCGGTAGAAATGGTTTTTCGAAGCAGTTTTTGGTCGAGCGTTAGCAAACGCGGCACCCACCTTGCACACAGCTTTTCCATGTTCAAATGGTTGTGCAAAATATTTCGCACACGTTCAGCTGACATCCTACAGGTCTCAGCTATCTCATGCACTTTCAACCTGCGCTCTTCCAACACTATTTTATGGATTTTTTCAATCATCTCTGAAGTTGTGACTTCAACGGGCCGTCCTGAGCGAGGCTCGTCAGAGGTGCTCACACGACCCATTTCAAATTCAGAAACCCACTGCTTAATAGTTGAATATGATGGGGAGGAGTCTCCTAGTGCTGAATCCATCTCTTATTCTATTTGTTTTGGTGTAAAACCTTTCAAATGGAAGTATTTGATGACAGCACGTTTTTCCAATTTTTCCATTTTTACGAAAACAACGGAAGCGTCTCGCGCAATGTGCTCTCAAACGCAAACTAACGTAGCGATTGGGCTGAAACTGTACATACAAGCTCGGTAGGAATGGTACTGTTGGACGCCGCTCCAAAACTAGACCTAGTGGCACCATCTCTTGGTCAGGCCGGAAACTTTTCACCCCACCCTCGTACACCTAGGAGCCGGAAAAAAGGTCATTTTTGTGATTTTTTTCAAGGAAAACTATTTGAAATTTCGGATTGGGGTTTTAATTATCTAAAAGTATATACGTTCAAAAATATGTTTAAATTTCTTTATTTAAAAATATCAAAAATATACAAGAATATTGTATGATCCTTGGAGCGTCGTAAAAAAAATCTGCGTATACGGTACCCACAGGCGTTTCTTCAAAAATCATCTGAAAAAAAAAACCAAAAAGATTATTAAATTAGACACTACAATCTAGTACTTGTTATAGCCGATTTTGAAAATATCGATTTATGACAAAATGGCGGACGTTTGAACACAAATAGTGATTTTTGGGCCAAAAATTAGTTATTATTTTGCCTATAAAACAAAAACTAAGTAACGGGAAAAAAAATCCTATGAAAAGTACTAGATAATGGTGTATAGAATAACGACAAAAAACCTCAAGGCAATCGGTTCATTGGTTTTCGAGAAATTTTGGGTACCGATTTGAAAAACGTGGTTTTGAGAAAAACGCGTTTGAAAATTTGGGAATGAATAAATCATGAATTTTGTCAACTTACATGGAATCATCGATGCCAGGCCCATAGTGTAGGTCTTCTAACGGTCGACGGAATGTTCATAGCTTCTAAATCCTCGACCTCGACCATGTAGGTGTATATCTCCCGTTGATAAAAAAAAAAATTCCTGAAATAATTCGTCGATTTATCAGGAATTTTAAATCATTTAAAAGTTCCTTAGTCGAATTATTTTGACGGTGTTTAGATTTTCGGAGTTTTCGTCTTTCGCGTAAAATTCTTTCGGGGTAGTGTATTTTCGGAGTTCTGAGCGTTCTGATCATTCAAAATTCGTAATTTCAACCCGGCCCCCAGATTTCAACTCCTAAATTCATTATACAAAAACTTATTCTCTCTATTTTGACCATATAATGAATTATTTCTGTGACGTGTAGCATACCGTTGCAAAGGGCATAAACTAGAGAACTTTTTTAAACACAGCTAAGTTCAAAGTAGCTTTTAATTATTTTTTTTCATAATGCATCTGGAAGTTGACATTTTTCATACCCTTACGCATTTTTAAGACTTTGGAAGCTCATGAGTCATTTTCTTGAAAGCAATTGTATCAAATAATGATTTATTTATAGTAGTAGTAGTTTTATTCCATCTGTACAGCTTTCGCCTTTTTACAAAATCCTCCTTCTTTCCATCCTTATCTCTAACCCATAAGCTAGTTAATTAAAATTAAATTAAAAAATTGGAATTAGAATTACAATATTCGACCCTGAGCACTGTACGCCGTATTTATAGTAAACATACATTGCAGAATACAACAAAAGTTATTTCGTGCTATTACAACCACAAACAAAAACGTTAGGACGATTTAAGGGGCTATACTATAGGAATTTTTGTGCCTTTTTCGACAGTTTATACTTTCGAGAATATAAGATGAGATTTCTATACTTTCAAGATTTTTATACATTCAAGAATATGAAATGAGATTTTTTTAATTTGCTGACATTGTAACTCAAAGAGCAATTATACGATTGACTTGAAATTTGAACTGAGTACTCTCGAATATATTTACGCTACAATGACGTAGGATATTTTTGATTGGATGAAAATTGACGATTTGGCATTGAAAAAAAACGACCATTTTATAGGCAAGAAAACAGACTTTTTTCATAACTACGCCGATTTGTTAGATTTTGATATTTTTGGAAAATCCTACGTCATTGTACAGGAAATACCTTTCAGTTTGACGACATTTTTTTCTTTTTCGGTTTCAGCTACTCAATCGGCCGGAATCATGTCAGCAGTGGATGAACTTTTTTTTGCGCCTCCGAAGGCAGCACATAAGTCGCTTGGATCTCAATATTTTTCTATGAAAAAATTATGTAATATAGGTCAAATATAGCCAAATGTATTCTTAATTTTCCGACACATTTAATTGAGTACTTTTCTTCCAAATAATTTCCGAAAATCACCCAAATTTTCAGCGTTCACACTAGTATATTAAAGGCAAAATTTCGAGTAATTAAAAAAAACGAACAAAAGAAATCATATCTTAATTACCGTGACACTTAGGACATAGGATCTAAGGGTGAAAAAAGTAGCAAATTACACTCCCCCCCCGAATCTCCCAAAAAATGTGTCGGTTTATGCGTCAATTACCGTGTATAAAAATATATATGGAATAATTTTTTTTTAACCACGTCATTATTGAATATGAAAAATAAAAATAAACATTATATTTAAAGATAATTGTAGGGAAATGTAATTTGTGAAATTTACACAAACACACACACACACACACACACACACACACACACACACACACACACACACCCATATTTACACACAGTACGGTTCAAAAGTTTGGAAACACTCGCCCCGGTTCCGAGTCACACAAGAAGTTTCATCGCTCTTTTAAAAATGACGATATCTTAATTTACCAAGCGGCTTTTCAAAATGGACATATTTAGCTTAATTTAGCTTACAAAAAAAATATTTACGATTTTTTTTTAAAAATCAGTCACTCACTTTGAAAGATGGTCGTTTTTTGGCTTTTTTGGGGGGTTGAAATTTAAGCGCACGACTCGTGAAAAAAAAAATTACCGTTTTCCGCATAAAAAACTTAAAGCGCGGAGTACAAGCTTCAATTTCATTTTTTAAAGTTTTGTACAATTTTTTTCGCATAAATATTCAACTTTTTGCAAAAAAAACGACCATATTTATAAAATGTAGCCTAACTCTGAAACTACTGGGTTTTCTCAAAACTAGTAAGAGGGTAAAAAATTACATACAATCATTTTGGACTTACCAAAAAAAAATCAGAATAAAAAAAATTCAAAAATTTGAAACAAAAACAATTTTCAAAAATTTTAAGATAAAAAAAATCAAAAATTTGAAAAATAAAATTTCAACACTTTGCTTAAGTCAACGAAATATTTCCTTATCTTCAAAAATCGGCTCTGTTACCTCATCTACACGGGTTTTTCATCCAAAAATAAAAAAATTCGATTCACCTGTCCATAGTGCATTTTGCCGTTGCTGAATCGTCCAACCTCGATGTTCGAGAGCTCACTGAAACCGCTTTTTTTTTTTTTTAAATTGAATCCATTTTTTTTCGTCAAATTTTTGAATTTTTTTTTTATTCTGAAAAAACGTTCGTAAATCTAAAATGATTGCATGTAACTTTTTAACCTCTTAGTAGTTTTACGAAAACCCAGTAGTTTCAGAGTTAGGCTACATTTTATAAATATGGTCGATTTTTGCAAAAAGTTGAATATTCATGCGAAAAAACATCGTCCGAAAATTAAAAAAAAAAATTGGAGCTTGTACTCTCCGCTTTAAGTTTTTCATGGGGAATACGACTGAAATTTTTTTTTCCCGCCTCCTTCGCTAAAATTTCTACCCCCCCCAAAAAAAAGCCAAAAAACGTCCATCTTTCGAAGTGTGTACCGAGTTTAAAAAAAATCGTACATTTTTTTAAAGCTGAATATGTCCCTTTTGAAACGTCGCTTGGTAAATTAAGATATCATAATTTTTAAAAGACCGATGAAACTTCTTGTGTGGCTCGGAACCGGGGCGAGTGTTTCCAATCTTGTGGACGGTAGTGTACATTGTAATAATAATCATTATATAGTTATATCTTATACGCGATTTATCATCGGAACCTTCCGAGTGCTCAATATTGCATTTGTCAGGGAAGAAAGTTTACAGAAAATGAGCGGTCCCACGAAGGTCAAAAAATACACGTCTATATATACATTGTGAGTGTATATATATATATATATATATATATATATATATATATATATATTTACGTATATATATATTTGTATATGAATGTATATATCTACACGGCGATAAAGGGAACGCGCAAGTGGGAACGCGGGACGCGTGTGTAAAGATGGCAAAGAACCCTCGGGATCTCTTTCTAGGAGGCCAGTGTCTGTTCGGCTGCGCGCGGTATCGGATCATGTTCGAAGCTGTGCTCCCGCAAGTCCACGGGAACAGCGCCGTTATCTCTCGGCGAGCCGGCTAAACGCGAAAGAAAACGAATCAAAAGAACGAATCAAAACGGAAAAAAAAACGAAACATCAAAAAGCACATCAGAATTCTCAAAACGTAGTGTGCCCAAATCCGCCAAGTACAAAAAAAAACATTAATCACAGAGTAATAGTTGAAAAAAGAACCGCGTCAAAAAATTAGGAAAAAGTTACCGTCTGGCAGGGTGGTGGGTGGGAGACCCGTGAGGGAGAAAGCGCTCCTCGGGATAAAGCAGCAGATCGCGAGAGCGAGAGTAGGAGAGAGAGAGAGAGAGAGAGAGAGAGATAGTGCGAGTGAGTGAGCGGGGTGGGGAAAAAAGACGCTCCATAATACCGAAGCAGCAGACCTTTTTTTTTCATGTCCGTTACGACCGTCGTCCACGTGCGTTGCCGGACGCGTGTGTCTCGTCTGCGAGAGCCAAGACCGAAATCGATGAGATTGTTGATTTTTTTCCTTACCGCGTAATCTCCTTCGATAATTAAAACAATTTTTTTCTTTTTTTTTCCATCCGGCCCCTTGTAAGGACGAGCGATAGCTGCACCGGATGTAAGCTCGACCGTTCTGTGATATTTATATTTGACTTTGTATATATATATATATATATATATAGTGCTTCGCCAACAAGTTTCCAGACTCTTTTGCTCCATCGACTGAAAACTTTTGGGAAAAGTAACAATCGCCCGGACAATCTTGGTGGAATGATTCATCATGCGGCTCAAGTACGTAACCGGAAGTACATATCCCTACTGCACATTGTTCGGGTCCCTATGAGCAATAACGTTTGCGTATGACGTGTGGGTTGTGTGTATGCACACACGCACGCGCGCGCGCGCCTATTTGTAGATGCAACACCTTTTTCATGAACGAAGCGTGTTTTTCGTGAATTAAACACATTATTTCATAAAACCAAACACGTTTTTCCGCGAACAGTACATGTTTTTTTCTAAGAAGAACTTTTTTTTGCCAATACAACACGCTTTGTAAAAAGAAGACGCTTCTTGCCCACAGAACACGTTTTTTTGTTGTAAATTAAACGCTTTTTTGTAAATAGAACACGTTTTTCGTAAATAGAACACGTTTTTTGGCCACCAGAACAGATTTTTCACAAATAGAACGTGTTTTCTGCACATAGAAGACGTTTTTTGCGAATAAAACGCGTTTTCCGTAAATATAACACTTTTGTTGCTCATAAAACCAAACACGTTTTTCCGCGAACAGTACATGTTTTTTTCTAAGAAGAACTTTTTTTTGCCAATACAACACGCTTTTTAAAAAGAACACGCTTCTTGCCCACAGAACACGTTTTTTTTTTGTAAATAAAATGCTTTTTTGCAAATAGAACACGTTTTTCGTAAATAGAACACGTTTTTTGGCCACCAGAACAGATTTTTCACAAATAGAACGTGTTTTCTGCACATAGAAGACGTTTTTTTGCGAATAAAACGCGTTTTCCGTAAATATAACACGTTTGTTGCACATAGACGTGCAACAAACATGTTTTGTGCACATAGAACACGTTTTTTTCGTGAATAAAACACGTTTTTTGCAAGTGGAACACATTTTATTTCAAATGGAACACGTATTTCGTGAATAGAATATGTTTTTTTGTCGGTAAAACACGTTTTTAAAAAACAAAACACGTTACCTGTCAATGATACACGTTTTTTGTAAGCAAAATGCCGATTAAAATTTGTAAGATACGTTTTTCGCGAGTAAAACGTGTATGTCAAGAAGAAACATGTTTTTTTTGTCAAATAAACACGTTTTTAAATAAGTAAAACGTGTTTTTGTAAGTAAAACACGTTTTGTTGTAAGTAAAAACACGTTTTGTAAGTAAAACATGTGTTTTTGTAAGTAAAATACGTTTTGTTGTAAGCTAAACACGTTTTGTAAATAAAAACGTGTTTTTTGTGAGTAAAACGCGTTTTTCGTCATCAAAACACGTTTTTCGTAAGTAAACCTTGAATATCAATGAAATCATGATTTGTTGTGAATGGAACACGTTTCCTAATGAGCAGAACGTGTTTTTTTGTAGGCAAAACACGTTTTTTTTCGTGAATAAAACACGTTTTTTGCAAGTGGAACACATTTTATTTCAAATGGAACACGTATTTCGTGAATAGAATATGTTTTTTTTGTCGGTAAAACACGTTTTTAAAAAACAAAACACGTTACCTGTCAATGATACACGTTTTTTGTAAGCAAAATGCCGATTAAAATTTGTAAGATACGTTTTTCGCGAGTAAAACGTGTATGTCAAGACGAAACATGTTTTTTTTTGTCAAATAAACACGTTTAAAAAAAAGTAAAACGTGTTTTTGTAAGTAAAACACGTTTTGTAAGTAAAACATGTGTTTTTGTAAGTAAAATACGTTTTGTTGTAAGCTAAACACGTTTTGTAAATAAAAACGTGTTTTTTGTGAGTAAAACTCGTTTTTCGTCATCAAAACACGTTTTTCGTAAGTAAACCTTGAATATCAATGAAATCATGATTTGTTGTGAATGGAACACGTTTCCTAATAAGCAGAACGTGTTTTTTGTAGGCAAAACACGTTTTTTTCATAATCATAACACGTTTACGGTAAATACATTACGTTTTCTGTAAGCAATTCACGTTTTCTTAATAAATAAAGCTCCTTTTCTGAGCAAATCGAACATATCGCATATATATATATATATATATTAGGCACGGAGGCGATATGCCGAAAAAAAAACACATGCGGAGGATGTCTGGTAAACTGACGAGTAGGATGCTCGATGTGCACGCACACACGTCGCGTTTGTACACAGCGGACGCGCGGGCGCGCGCTTTCTCGTGAATGCATCGCCGATGATTTGTCGCGCACGCATCACACCGGGTAATTTCGTTGCTCAAAGTTGAAGCTGTGCGCTTGCTCGCGATGGGA
>CAXFZQ010000020.1:7500-12162 GCA_964007375.1 Ophion obscuratus | reverse complement strand
GCATCTTTATACGCCTCCGAGAGAGTCTTCTATTATTTTGGGGCCCTTTTCCAAGGACCTTCGGACACGAGAAAACGTCCCTTGATTTACGCACACACACTCCCGGATCTTTTTTTTCATACAGAGACGATTCATCGTCAGGAACATTCCAAACATTCCATCGAAATGTCGAGACAAAAAAAATCCAAAGGACGAGAGATATCAACGGCTACTTTGATTATGTCGCCAATGCGACCAATTTTCAGTGTAAGTCTCAAACACGCAAACTGCGGGGCTATGGGGATGGAGGGGGGGGGGAGTTGGATGGAAAAAGGGCCATAAGGATCGCAAGTCCCTTACAGTTCATAAATCATCGTCCAGGCTGCTCGTCCACCTCCTGGAACGAAGAAGAGGACGGAGCGACGACGTTTGGCTGCCAATGTGGCCATTCTTGGCAGGTACCCGCTTTCCAATTTTCCATTTTGCCCCGTACAACACGAAGAACGGATAATTACCGCGAGACGAAGCGTGCAATTCTCAATAACGCAAAGTTTAGCCCCATCGAGCAAATCCCCCGGAGGGAAATAAAAATAAGAGAGAACGCGAGCGTGGCAAATAAATGATGAGCGCGATCAAACATAGCGATGGGAGTACCGGACCACTCCTTCTTTTTCGACACGCAGAAGACGTGATTCTCACGTTGTTTCCTGATACGACAATTCATTTGGGTTGGCCAAGGCAGCGAGAGAAATCGGCAATGGTCCCGGAGGTGCAATCGCGCTAATGGATTTGCCATTGAGAGGAGAGTGTCCAGTCCGGGCAGGAGAAACGCCCTCAATGAGAGACAACACGCGTAGCTTCGTTTTCTTCAAATTGAATATTCTGTAATTTTTTTTCAAAATTATCCTCTCGGTCTACTGGAATTTTTTTCGCTTCTAGTCAATTCATTTTTCACTTCGAGCAAAAGTTTATTTAAAAAACGTTCATTCAACTTTAATAGAGAAAGTCTTCAAAATAGGTGAATTATTCACTGCAATAAAATTATGTACGTGATTTAAATGTTTTATTTCGCCGAGGGTGGATAGGGGTTTTAAGGGCCTGCATACATCTGAGATGGCTAAAAGTAAGGTTATGTTTAAGAATTTTTGTGTGCATAAAACTGAATTTTATTTAACAACCATGATATACATTTTAAAGTATGACATTTGATCTATATTGTGTGAAAATTTGGTTAGAAAATTTTAAGCGGTAAAAAAGTTACAGTCGTTTTCCTGGGACGTCTTTTTGTTCACAGCGTTTGCAGTACCGGACGTGCCTCGGCCACTTTTATCTAAAAAAAATTTTGTTTCTTAAAGTAGATAAATAAAACTAGGACTTATCGAGCCGGAATTTGAAAATTGAATTTTTTTCGGGTCATGGCAGTCATCGGAATAAAACAGGCAATTTTTCGCCTCAAAATTGTTGTGTATTTTCGATGAAAAAAAAACTACCAGGTATCGAAAAAACGGCTCGATAATTACTAGATTATTGTGTGAAGCATAACTGTACAAAACTTGATCCCGATCGATACTGATCGATACTGATTTTGAAAACACTGTTTTGATCAAAACGCGTTTAAGGGGCCAGGCCACTTTGAAAATTTCAAAAAATCGATTTTTTTAAAACTGTTTTCGAAAGTATATACATTCAGAAATATTTCATAGTATAAACTTCAAACGCGATTTTCTCGAAACAACGTTTTCAAAATCTAGCTTCATCGTATCTCTACAACTAATAAACCGATTCTCTTAAAGTTTGAACCACATATTGTAAACATGATTCGCAACAAGATGACCCTCGATGGTTTTAAAATTTTGATTTTTACTCTTTTTTTGCGAAAAACTGCGAATGAACGCGTTTTTTTTAAATTACTTTTTTCGTTTTTTCATCTGCCATTTTTTTATTTTTTGATAAAACTTTATATCCGAGGGTCATTTTGTAGCTGGTGTCATACTGAATCTAATGGACTTTGATTCTTTTGTTTCAGACAAGCCGTTGCCGAGTTGTGATGGAGCTAGCCCACCTATTTTTTAGGCGTTACACTAAACTATAGTTTTTGTACTTAAAAATGAATAAAAATGAATTTAATTTTAAAAAATGTATTTTAAGACTTGATTTATCAAGCCCAACAAATTTTATATTCATATCTTTTATAAAATCCTCAAAAAAAATCGCTAAAATAGCCTTATTTCGTGGCTCCATAGTGGACCTTAAAGTTTGCTCGGGCCGTTAGTCGTTGCTCATCCGGTCGTTACAACAAAACGCTACAACTTCGTCATCACTGCGAATTTTTCTTATGAAATGTTGAGGTTAGACACTCAAAGGATAGTACTTTCGAATGAGTGCCTTTTTGAAAAATCGATATTTTTTACCTACCCAGGTGGATGTAAGCCCTTAAACGGTCTGCATGAGCTTAAAATGTCGATTATGAGTTTTTCTGTTAATTATTGAATTTCGTAGCCTACAGTCGTAACTTGAATTTGCAAAAGCGATTTTGTGAGGATTCTGTGAGTTTTTAACATTTTCTATCGTACCATCAGATGATTTTTGTTCATATATTTATCGATTTGTTGACAACGAAAATTGGAGTTGTTTTTTGTATCGAAAATCAAACTTTTTTTCTACAGCTTGCCATTTTCGTAATTTTGAAAATTTCGAAAAAGTATTTGGGCACACAAAAGTTTTACTATCATAATAAAAGTACATTTTTTAAATTTTCTTTTGAGATAGTTGCCAAAAGTACCTACACCGATTGGCCGTGCAACAACGTCGGCACTTTGTTCAAACAATAATAACTGCGTTTTTTATCGATAATTTTCAATTAAAAAAAAAACTTAGATTTGTCAAGACTATTTATCAAGAATTTGTAAAATTTCGACCTTGTCAGCCTAATACTCCCATTGCCAAAAAATATTTAAAACCTCCCAGTTTTTTTGGGAAAATTTCTGCAGATTCTTTAGTAGAGAAATGTGTGTTTAAAATATATGGATGATTTATCGTTGAATCACCTCGAATTATAATAATATAATGGAAAAATAATATAAACTTAAATCATAAAGTAAAATTATCAAAAAGTTCACGTACTCAAAGTACCAATAAATAATTCCCGGCGAACATTATCCAAATTGCTTCACACGATTTACTCTTTGAAAAAATTCCCGAAAAATTTCGTTCTGAACCATGTTATCTAATATGAAAAACAGATTTCGTTGGTATATTAGTTTATCCTATGACTAATCAAAGGAACCGAAATATCAATTCTCAAAAAAATGGCGCGTGTTCAAAATGAGTCTTGATTTTCGCGAAAAAAATGGGGATATTTAGTTAATCAAATCGAAAGTATACATCAGAAACAAATTCGATCAAATAATATATTTTTACATCTGGAAAAAGCCCATTTTTTTTTAATCGGCGCATTAGTTTTTAAGATATTTTACTCACCAACTTTGAAAAAATACCTAATTTCAAGAAATAAGCGTTTAAACTTTCGAACGACGCTTCGAGCGTTCCGACGGGCGTCAACAGCCTATAAATCCATCAATGTTCATTCGATCACGTTGAAATTTTCAGGGAACATTTATAAGATGATACACTGTCAAAATATATTGGTTTAAAATAATAAAAAATAATAATATGAAATAAAAAATAATTTTACCCCTAAATTAAATAATAAATAAAATGAATATTACCCTAAGCTAAATAATAAATAACAAATAAAATAAAAATGCCCCTAAATAAAAAATTGAAATATTGATAAAACGTAAAATATCGATCAAACGAACAATCAAAATGTCAAATTCATTTTTGAATCTTTACGTCCAAGTATGTCTACCCTTCGAGCGAATAATTTCCCATTCCACGACTTTTTCTCGCACGTAATAATACGAAACAAAAAATAATTTTACCCCTAAATTAAATAATAAATAAAATAAATATAACCCTAAGCTAAATAATAAATAAAATTAAAATAGCCCTAAATAAAAAATGGAAATATTGATAAAACGTAAAATATCGATCAAACGAGCAATCAAAATATCAAATTCATTTTTGAATCTTTACGTCCAAGTATGTCTACCCTTCGAGCGAATAATTTCCCATTCCACGACTTTTTCTCGCACGTAATAATATGAAACAAAAAATAATTTTACCCCTAAATTAAATAATAAATAATATAAATATAACCCTAAGCTAAATAATAAATAAAATAAAAATAGCCCTAAATAAAAAAAGAAATATTGATAAGACGTTAAATATCGATCAAACGAACAATCAAAATATCAAATTCATTTTTGAATCTTTACTTCCAAGTATGTCTACCCTTCGAGCGAATAATTTCCCATTCCACGACTTTTTCTCGCACGTGCTCGTCACTGCGACTATTCGGTTGGAGAGGGAAAACAGTCGTTGAGATTCCCGAGGCGTAAAATCGTTTTCTCTTCCTCTCCCTCTTTGACATTGGCCCTTGACAAAAGGACAATTCACAGGAGTAGCTCAAGAGGCAAGAAAGAAGAGGCGAAAGACTTCATTTTATATTTCATACACTCGGCGAAGCCAACGCGAAAGATCGTCGAGGCCCAAAAGGGCCCAAGTTCGAAAAATCTGCTAGCCAAATTGCGTCGGCTCGCGCCCTTTTCACGGTCACCC
>CAXFZQ010000020.1:0-5000 GCA_964007375.1 Ophion obscuratus | reverse complement strand
CTTTTTCTTAATACCCACCATTTTGTAAATGTTTGTTTTTTTTTTTCGAAAAACGGCTACGTACAACCAGAACTAGATTTATATAGATTATAGGACTTGTTTCATTTTATTTCTCAGACAAACCATTGTTAATTTATCGATCTGGCCGTTGGAGCGCATTTTTTATACAGAGGCTCTATTATACCTCAATAACGTTGTTGATTTTTTTATTTTTTAAATGCAAATTTACATGAAATAAATTAAATGTATGCTTACTAACGTACCTCTTATCCAAAACCCTAATAAATAATCAAGTACGACAAACAAATTTGAAACAAACTACCTTTTTCCGCTTGACACAGCGGTGGCCTTTAAGGGGGGAAATACCTTTAGGCGAGGAATTTTTTTCTGATTTTCATGATTTTTTTTTTAAGGAAAGATTTCTTCTCCATTTCTGAGACTCAGGGTACGTCTTATTACTACTTTTGGCTGTTGCATAGTATTTTTTTTCTTTATTGATCTTGAAAAATTGTGAAGGTATGGCACGGTCTTCGAAACGACATTTTTAAAATTGGCGTGACATATAGCTGAAAATCTAATCGACCGATTCTTATGAAATTTGGTATAAATCTGTCTAAACTTGTTGTCTAAAACATGACCCTCTTTTTTTCTGAAAATAAAAAAAAGTATTCTTTCATAGCCATTTTTCGAAAAATTCAATCTTTTTGTTTCAAGGCGTACCATTTCATCGATTTTCAACATTTCTCACTTTTTCTTGGTTTATATTCTGCATGAGTGTTAATGAAAAAATAATCTTCGTTTGTTTTTTTTTTCAGGTTAAACCCGCTGACGTTGCATTTCCCGTCGTCACATTTCTCTGCCATTTTCAAAGATTAATAATAATAAAAAATACCTTGTATCAGCCACAAGAGGTAATACAATATACCAAGCCTCAAAAATAGTGAAGAAATGTTTCCTTTGAAAAAAAAAAACCATGAAAATGAAAAGTATCTCCCCCATGAAAGGTATCTCCCCCCTTAACAATAAAGTTACTCCATTCTCCAATTATTTCTAACTAATTCGCGATAATGGGCATCACCGACGATTTTCGACTCTCCAAAACTCGTCGGAGTCTCCATACACTTCGTCGATTTCTCACCGTCGTGTCTTTTGCCTCTCAGGCTCAATGTGCACCCCACACGTACACACACACTCTTCCCAAACGCGCAGAGGCATTATAACACACGAAAGAAATTACGTCTCGACGATTCGCGCAGTCTTTTCCCATTCATTCGCGCGTTCGTTACGTCCGTGCGTACCAAAGTCGATTCGAGTAAGAAAAAAAAAAGAAAAGAAACGAAAAAAAAATGAAACGTACCCGTATACACTGCTGGCGCAGCAGACCTCGTAACGAACTCGGTCCCATTATTATTTGCGCGAGGCATTATTATGATGCATCGCGCGCACAATATAATCGGATCTCTCGCGGGGGTCTCTCTCTCTCTCTCTCTCTCTCTCTCTCTCTCTCTCTCTCTGGCCGACTAATAGAGTCTCGTCGTCATATGCGGGAAAGGTGCACAAAGCCATTTCCACAGAGAGCAAGTGAGGAACGAGCCAAATAATTCAGCGCTGTATATCGTCAAGTCACAAGTTGAGAATCGAAAAAAAGGGAATGAGCTCTTATATATGCACCCAATTATATGTATGAATATTTAATAATTTATATATTTTTTCAATGTTTTTATTTATTTATATTATTATATTTATAAATATATATTTATCTATCTATCTATCTATCTATCTATCTATCTATCTATCTATATATATATATATATTAGACTGATTCACAAAAAAAATTTCCTTCTGGATTCTCGTGCTATTGTTGGGCACTGATAAAACAAAATTTCTCTAAAAAGATGGGCGCGGTCACTCAATTTTTAGAGGTGGCTATCTCGACTTTTTTGTATTTGAATTTTTTTTAACGAACGTATTGCATTTAAGCATAGTCATGGCTTCGGATTACGGATAAAAATCACATCCAGCAGCTTTTTCGTAACAAAAATAAACTCTAACAATTTGAAAAGATTGCAATATTCACAATTCAAATCCAGGTAGATCAATAATGGCGTCTACACTACTCTCGTTATTCATGTAGATTTATTTATACGCATTAACATTTCGCACTTTTTACGAAAAATTAAATTATAAGCTTTTATTCATAAATCGTATATTTACATTTTCAAAATGCTACGCTTATATTATCTTCAAACTCATTTACATTTCTTCCCAGCCATTCTCAAGTTCGTTAACATTTTGGGCAGAACGAAAATGTGCAACGTTGAACAGTTTGTCCCAATCTCTCTTAAATTTACGCTCCTTCGATATTTGTGACGGCAAATTCTTTTTAACCCGATTTTTTAAAAGTTTTTTCAAGACTAGATGGAGTTTTATTGATTTCGAGATTGCGTTATTCAATCGACGCGTTGGAATTTCAGCACATTTCCATTGTTCGAAAACTTCTTTCATCGTTTCGTGTGCACTTCGACGTATGGTCAGTTTTTCTCTGTTATGTTTGTAAAAGAACAAACTCAAAACTTTTCCGATTTTTATCAGTAATCCGAAGCCATGACTATGCTTAAATGCAATACGTTCGTTAAAAAAAATTCAAATACAAAAAAGTCGAGATAGCCACCTCTAAAAATTCAGTGACCGCGCCCATTTTTTTAGAGAAATTTTCTTTTGTTAGTGCCCAACAATAGCACGAGAATCCAGAAGGAAAAAAAATAATTTTTTTTTTTTGAATCAGTCTAATATATATATATATATATATATATATATATATATATATATATATATATATATATATATATATGTATATGGATGAGGTATGAATACATTTTCAAAATTTTCATCGTCACGCAAAATGATACACAGCTAAAAAACGTAGCGAAATATTGTTTGAAATATTATTCGCAAGATAAAAACAAAAAAAAACAATATGATTTCACTACTATAAATAATCACATTACTGTATAATATTGTACTGAAAATCGATTTTCTACATTGGCCAAAATCGATTCTTTCGATAAAAATTAAACATTTTCAATAAGGGGTCTGCACTAGCTTCAAATTTCAAGAATACGATTTTCTTTATCGCACAGTTTCATAACCCAGGGTCTTAACTTCAATATGTAACGAAGAATTTGCAAAAATTCTAAAAACCGAGAGTTATGACGATTTTTGTGAATGGTTAGGCCACTGCGCCAAGGCGAAACGCTGCGATCAATCATTTTTTCTTTTGCCTTTTTCTCGATGACTATGTTTCACGCAAGGGTTCGAGTCATATCTGGAAATTTCCTCATCCGATTTACCTCGAATTCGGAAGGATCATAGATTATAATATTGTCTATCGTATGACTCGATGATTTTGTTCATACGTCTATCCATTTGTTAATAACAAATTACTAAATTTGCCCTTTTTTGGTAGAAATTCGAACTATTTATTCTACAGCTTGCCACTTTCTCATTACCATAGCGAATTGGGTATCGAATTTTTCGAACTATAAACAGACCTCGTGAGGCCAAGTGCTGACTGTTCGGACGAGATCTGGCAAAGATGGCGTCGAGAGGAGAAGAGTCTTCCAATGTATATGCCATCCAGCTAGTATATGCTCGATCTTCGCTTCGCCAAATGTGTCCGGTCGTAATAACGAGGCTGTTTTATAGGTGCACATAAATGCATCTATATATATAGGTATATATACGGAAGGGTAGGAGTCGAGACGAGCATGAAACGCGGACTGCATCTCAGAGATTATATATATATATATATATATATATATTAGGGTGGTTAAAAAAAATGATTTTTTTCACTACGTTATGAAAAAGTACTTCATAGAAAATTTGAGAGGTCTAAACATTTTTTTAGATAGTGCTCAAAAGACTTTTAATTAATTTTTTTTTCGTAAATTTTTTTCCCTGCTAATATCCATCATAATAAATTAATTCAAATAATTGATCCAACTTATGTTGGAAGAGATTTTCGTTGAACGATTGAGTTTGATTTTTCCGTAAATCATTTTTTTTCAATGCTGCCTACTCCAATCATAATTTTTGTAACTTTTTAAAATTGATGCAAGGTTGAGAAATTCTTATTCCGGCTTCGCTCCGAATATTAGTTATTTTGTCGATAACATTTTGTGTACTCTCTCGATCAGAAAATTTAAGAGTATTATGATGGTGAAAGAATAGACTTAATGCTTCTCTATTCGTGGGTAATTTTAGCACCACAAATTCTTCGATTTCCGACCCAATCAGATAAATTTCGGCACTTTCACTATCGACCAAGTCCGCGATCATTTTTTACATTTTTATTTTTACGTGTACTGTGATGTACCTCAATACAGCAACTACTGGAAGCTGTCAGGTGATTCGCGAAAAGAAATCACGGACAGTCAGAGAAACAAGAGTGTAGTAGCATCAACAGCGCCGCAGTTTGTAACTCTCGAATCCGTATAACTTTTTTTTCTGACTCCAAAACAACATATTACTCCAAAAAACACGCATACTTGTTAGACGTTCATCAAGTGGTTGATATAATTTTCACGATTGAATTACACATGTTCATTCTTAATCTGCAAACACGAATTGTTTATGGTAAAAAAAAAATATTTGAATAAAAATTGTGTATTGGTTCAGAAAAAATAAAATCAAGACACATTGGATCACGCACTAACGTTTTCTGCATCGAGATAAAAAAAAATTAATACTCCGATAATCGTGCAAAAAAAACATGAAAAAGGTGGTTGAGCACAAACTAAAAAATTGTTTAGAACCCTCAAAATTTGAAAAACTTTATTTTTCTTAACATACTTCAATTTTCCGTTGAAAAAAGATCGATTTTTTCTAACCACCCTTGTATATACATTTATATTTGCGTATTGCGATACGCGCCTCTTGACGATTGGTCCGTTCAGAACTGGGCGGACCTCAAACGCAATGGACTTTTCAGTTGCCGCTCG
>CAXFZQ010000018.1:0-17500 GCA_964007375.1 Ophion obscuratus | reverse complement strand
GAATCATCGTTTTTTCCCTGAGTGGCATGAAATATTATCCAACTGCGGATACGGGCTGAGGCCTCGCGGGGCTATGTGCATCGTCAGCTTGTAGGCAATCGAAACGTGGAACGTGGCAGGAGGGGGGTGGGGGGACGGTGGCGGCGGAGGAGAGCAGCAAAGGATGGAGAACCAAAAGAAGAATCGGAAAAAAAACAGGAGATCGAGACAGGGGAGCAATTAACGATAAGTCCATTCCAAGTAGGAAAATGAGGACTCCGTTGATTTGTTTGTATTTTATATGATTTAAAAAAAAATATTTTTTTTTTCGCGGTACTCAACGGAAAATGTTACTACGTTATGAAAAAGTAATTCATAGAAAATTTGAGAGGTCTAAGCATTTTTTTAGGTAGTGCTCAGACGACTTTTAATTTTTTTTTCTCAATTCTCGTACATTTTTTTTCCCCGCCTATAGACGTCATAATGATATAATTCAAATAATTTATCCAACTTATGTTGAACGGTTAAGTTTGATTTTTCCGTACATCATTTTTTTTTCTATGCTGCCTAGTCCAATCGTAATTTTTGTAACCTTTTGAAATTGATTCTTAATCTGCAAATACAAATTGTTCATGGTAAAAAAAAATATTTAATCAAAAATGGTGTATTGTTACAGAAAAAATTAAATCAAGACTGACATTGGATCCCGCACTAACGTTTTCTGTATCGGGTAAAAAAAATGAATACACCGATAATCATGAATAAAAAAACACGAAAAAGGCGTTTGAGTACTAACTAAAAAATTGTTTAGAACCCTCAAATTTTGCAGAACTTTCTTTTCTTCAACATACTTGAATGTTCCGTCGAGAAACAAAAAGAATTTTTTTTCAACCTTCTTAATATATATAGATATTTTTGTTTTCTTACTTTTCATCATTATCAAAAGCCTTTTTTTTAGCAAATTGGAAACGTAAACTTCCAATAAAAATACGTATGAAAGGTATCATTAGACAAGTGCGGTTGGGGATTGATAGGGAAGGTTCCAACTGGAAAGGGCAATACGTGAAAAAAAAACCCTCAAGGGTTGGAACTTAGGAAATAAAATAAATATATAAAAATTGACTATAAACGTCAATTGCGATATAAAAAAAATATAAAGGATATTATCCTTACTTCGCATATTTTGCACTTTGGACATGGCACATGGAGATGTGAGGGTGGAACCGAGAGAAAATAGGCCATAGACTCGAATCTATATCGCGTGCATTTTTTTCGTATGCGGATGCAACGACGCACACACGCAGATATATATATATATATATATATATATATATATATATATATATATATATATATATATATGCACACTAGTTGAATTAATTCTAACGCTTATGATAAAAATTCACTTTTCTATTTAGTCACACAGTGAGTGTGTATATTCTGTTACGCCGAAATGATACTGTAATGTTTTTATTTTAATCTACGATGTTTCTACTTAAGGGAGCTTTCCAGTGTGACAGCCCGAAAAATCGCTGTTTTTCGCGATTTTTTTTTTTAAAGAAAAAATAATCTAATCGGTCTGGTTTTTTTTTTGTATATTAATTGGGTATTGAAGAATACAAAACAATTTTTTAAAGATCGATTTATTTATTAATTAATATCTATAAAAATGATGAAACAATTGTTGCAGAAAATGCACTTGGATGTGGTGTCCACGTTGGGGGTCACAATTTTGATCTGAAACAAAAAACACAAAAAGATTATTGATCGGTATATAATTGGCTTTCGTGCTATGGAGGCTTTTTTTTTTGCAAAAATGGCGCCGGTTTGAACAAAAAGTATCGATTTTAGCATTTTTTTTTGGCAGTTTTTTTTACAAAAAAATAGGAAGATGTCAAAAAAAAAAGCTTCCATAGCACGATAAACAATGACGTTAAGAATATTGTGTAAAAAATTCAACTCGATTGCTTTAAAACTCTGCCCTCCAAGTTGGACACCGTTTTGAAAAATGCTGTTTCGAGAAAAACGCGTTCAAAGTTTCAAGTGAGGAAATTTTAGGTAAATCGTTTACTTACGGTCAATCAGCGATGCCAAAGAAGCGATGGGAAGAGTGTATACTATTCGATAAAGCAAAAAAAAACAAAATCGATTTTTTGAAAATTTCACACTGGAAAGCTCCCTTAACGTTTGCCTTAAGACCTTAGGCCACTCTAGAGGCCGAAAGAATAGGAATTTTGGGCGTTTTTTTTTCTCAGAAAAACTACAAAATAAATCGAGATTACAAAAAAAGGTGTTCAGCATACATATCAGTGACTGTGTACAATTTTTTTTAAGCTGTTAATTTCAAAATGGCGGCTGTGCAGCGTTCATCTCAAAACTGCATTTTTAATTCAATTTTTCACTTTCCAAAAATTTGCCTAAAAAATCGTCAGATAATTGTTAATAATATGCACTATGCAGTATAAAAAAAATCCTACGTACTTCCATAGACAATGTATGTTTCAAGATATACTCAACATTCCAAAGGAGTCGGTTAAAAATTGTCTGATTTATGTTTCCGGCCAACTGAAAAAAAATGCAGTTTTGAGATAAACGCCGCGCAGCCGCCATTTTGTAATTAATCGCTTCAAAAAAATTATTTTACGCAGTCACCGATACGTATGATAAACACCCTTTTTTGTAATCTCGATTTATTTTGTAGTTTAAAAAAAAGTCCCCAAAAACCATATTTTTTCGGCCTCTAGAGTGACCTAACCCCTTAATAAGTCTACTACGATGAGAATATAAAATGTTAATGATTATAACGTAAAAGTGATCAATAAATACGAAATTGTAAACGACTCGAAAACTATTTATAATTAATTCCACTAGTGTATATATACACGATTAGTATCCAGCGTTAGGCTTGCTCAGCTGCGAAAGCGCGTACGTTGGATAATTCGAGTCGCGATGTATCACGAGATCGCGCCGTTCCGCTGCTCGATCGGCTGTTTTTCAAATGTATTTATCCGTTTGCTCTCCACAACGTACGTGTGTAACCTTCCTTCCTTCCTCTCTCTCTCTCTCTCTCTCTCTCTCTCTCTCTTTCTTTCTCTCTCTCTCTCTTTCGTTACATGTACATATTTTATTTAACATGTTCAACATCGTGTATTCCAATATACTTGGCGTACAAGAAGGATCTTACGACACGTACCGCTGTTGGGCGCATTTTTTTCGCTGCATACCTATATATATATATACAGTGAAACCTCTCATAGCGTACACTCTCATAGTGTACGAGGGCGGAGCTTCGGGACGCAGTAGGTTGGTTGGAGGGGGATTGATCAGGGCCATCGCACATACACTTCAGAAGGGCGCTTAAGAGGGGTGACCGTAATTTTTTTTAAACGTGTTTTGGGAGATGTTTCATTTGCGCTTCAATGTTGTCAAATGTTTCATATTAAAAAATATTTTATTTCGTCAATAAAATTTATTATAAAATAATAACATTTTATATGCACAAGGCGTATTAAAAGCAACTATTTCGTTAAAAGTAATACTCTTTAAACACATAAGTTTTTTTTTTCTTAATGTAAATAAAGCTTTGATGCAGCGGAGCGATTTTTTTTAAACAATGCTGAAAATAATCATTTCAAGGTTAAAATTTCGTTGTAAACAAGAACGTTTTTTCGAGGTTATGTCTACCTGAACTATTAGTATTTTCGTATTAATAACACAAATTGCGTATCAGCCAAAATGTTTACAGCTAATAATTGATTTTTATTATATGTAAATAATTACTTATTTTTTATATATACGATATCCACGATGTTATACGATGTTGTCGCGATTTTGTTTACAAAATCTCATACCGACACAAGCGAACACGGGGTCTGCAGTCACGGCACTGCACGAGTGTCAAGGAAGGGGAATAGTGGGGCTAGCAGTCGATCGACTACAGCCGGTTCTGGCTCGCGATTGGTACTTCAGATAGCGTACATTGTCTCCCTATTACGTACGCTATGAGAGGTTTCACTGTATAGGCAAATATATACCGTAAGCGGGTAAACCGATACGTGTGTGCCCAAGCACGCGTACGAGATATGATGCATTCGATGTTAGGCGATTCGACGTTTCATGCCCTCCTATTTTATTTATTTTTGTCATTTCGTTTCCAAACGCATTTCCAGCGGGTAAAAAGAAAGTATTTGTACACGTCGTCTTTTTTAAATTATCCTAGGAAAAAAAAATAAATGCTTCGTCAAGTTTCCGTGTTCGATAGCTTATCCCAAATATAACATGGTGTCTGTATACAAAAATCTTATGGGATTGAAGTTTGCATCGTTGGAATGCAACGAAAATCCTTTCCAATTTCTCATTTTCGTTATTATCTCAAATCATAATTCGCAAATTTGTTGCAGATCGCTAAATAAGAATGGTAAAAAATGTTTGCGTTATTTTCGCAGCTCAAAATCTACCAAAGAAATTTCGAAAATTAAGAAAAAAAAAAAACACTTTCGTTGCATTCCAACGATGCAAACTTCAACGTCATAAAATCTTGGGAAAACACCGAACAAACCAATGAAGCCAAATTAACAAAAGTTTCGCGCGAGATGTGCAAATACGTTTTTTTTTACCCACCGTATATATCGCGCGACAGATTAAAGAATCTTTGAAATTTATGCGCTCGCCTCGAGTGACACGGAGACGGTATTGAAGTTTCCATCGTTGGAACGCATCGTAAGTTTCATGTTACATCTTTATTTCGTTATTTTGTATTAATATGATGGAAAATTGTTTACACATTTATATCGTAGATCTCGATGTTGACGTTTGCATCGTTGCGATGCAATAAAAAGTTACTATTTTTTACTGCTCGAACGTTTTTTTTTACCGTGAAAATCACTGAACCGTTTCAACGTCTTGTTATTAGAGATTTACAATTACGATTTGCAAATAAAAAAGAAGGCTTCGCATAAGCGTAATGATAAAGGAGTGGAAAATGCACGACAAAAAAAAAGTCGTTGCATTCCAACGATGCAATTTTCAACGTCATTGCAAATCTCGGAATAAGGTATACTAAAAATATAGTTGAGGGATTTCCGTGGGAAAATTCAAGCCAAAAGAAATCATGGCGATTCGGAAATATTAATTTTCGGCGACGAAAATAATTATGCAATTGCAATCTCGCGATAGAATTGCATCGGGATGCATCGAAAATAATTTTTTCTTCGATTCCACAGATTTTTTATTCGACCGACGTAGGCTCGGGAAAATCACTCAAACGTATTTCGTATTCTCATCAAAGATTAACGACCTCAATGTGCCAGAAAAGACTTTGGATAATAACGAAAATAAATAAATGAAAAATGAAGAAAAATTCGTTGCATTTCAACGATGCAAACTTCAACGATGTGCTTTTCGTTGGATTCTAATGATGGAAACTTCAATCTCACCGGCATGGATCAACGGGTATTTTGTTTGTTTGTTTGTCGGTGGCTTCGGTATTGCTCACATCAACAACTTTTGAAAATAAGGAAGTTTTTCTTTCTCTTCGTAATATTTGCACGTACCAGGATCGTTCTCGAACATATATATATATATATATATATATACTTCACGACTCTGTAGAGTTGAAAAAAAGTTTGTATGGAGAGTACTCGATATCGCGCATGTTCTCGCGATATTAACGGTATTATACACACTCATGCACACACGCATATATATATGTAAATATAAACTTGCATCTCGATCGTGAGTACGTGGGTCGACTCTTAAAGTGCCTGTACGGGGAGTCTCGCTGAGCTTCGGGACTCCGAGCAACGCAAATGGCTACGTGCGTGCGTGAAATGGAGAGGAGAGAGAGAGAGAGAGAGAGAGAGAGAGAGAGAGAGAGAGAGAGAGAGAGAGAGAGAGAGAGAGAGAGATAAAGAGAGAAAGCGAGAACGAGAATTCTTCCCTTGCAGGAAATCGCAACCGAGCTGAAAAGTCACGCTGTATATATATATATATATATATATATATATATATGTATATATATATATGTACACACACACATACATATACATATATATATACACATACATATATACATACATATATATATACATACACATATATATATATATAAGTGTTTTGAGGATGCAACTAAACGTGCAGTAAAAATAATTCACAGCATCGTGACCAAACGAAAGAGACCGAGAGATGGCAAGGGTACGTAAGAGAGAAAGAAAGAGAGAGAAAGAGAAAAAGAGAGAGAGAGAGAGAGAGAGAGAGAGAAAGAGAGGAGAGAGAGAAAGAGAGGAGAGAGAGAGAAAGAGACAAAGAGAGAAGAGAGAGAGAGAGAGAGAGAGAGAGAGAGAGAGAGAGAGAGAGAGAGGAGAGAGAGAGGGAGAGAAAGGAAGATATGGAAAAATGCACGTGCATATGGGAAGCCAATTTGCCACGAAATATCGCGTGGATGCGTGCAAACTTTCGTTTAGCCGAGGCTGAATAAAGGAACCCCGAGCTGAACATACGATTACGGCCCTCCTATAGATTCACAAATTCAGCATTCTTTGCTCTCGTGAGACTCGCCATAAAAAATAAAGTATATACATTCGTACATAGGTATGCAAGTCATAAATAACTAAAAAAATACATAAAAATAATAATAAATAAAGAAAAAAAAAGAACACTCACAAAAAAAACAACAAACGAGACGAAATAAGTAGAATGAAGCCAAACGAAAAAGAAAATAAAAAATACAGGCGCGCGATCGTCTTACGCGTTCTATGCGAATGAAACATGTATATCGCACCTGTGGCTACAATTCGACGATATTTTACTCGTGCCGCGTGTTACGCGCAATTTGTACACTTTTATTTTTCATCCTACGACGTTTTTTTTTCCCCGTCATCCCTCTGCACGTACCGTACACGGGGGTCGTTCGCATCCGTAGAGCAGGAAGCAACAGCTATACGAGATAGGTAGGTAGGCAGGTAGGTAGGCAGGTAGGTAGGTGTACGTACCTTCAACGAGCAAAAGTGCGACCCGTTATTTCTACGTGGTTACCATAGCAGCGTGCGTGCACGACGAGAAAATAAATGCATGTATATATGCATACAGACACACACACACACACACACGCACACAGACACAAAGCCACACAGTCGTATTCGTAATCTTAGACAAAGCGCGAGCAAAGAGAGTTCACCAAAGACTTCGGTAAACGCGCGTCTCAAACGCGGCAATTTTCCGCCGAGGTCGCGAAACAGGGCAAAATTGCGTTATTATTGCGAAAGACGTTTAATCGCGGTGACTTGAAACGGTAAAGTTTGATCTTACTATGGATGCATATATATGTGTATATATATTTACAGATATATATATATATATATCTGTAAATATATATATATATATGTATGTATGTATGTATATATGTAAATATGTATACATACATATACACTGGGTGTCCTGTTATACATGGATAACCCTGCAACTGTGATAGGTCAGATCATGTCCTACTATATGCCGGAATCTCAGTTTACTAAAAGTCCCATGGTTTTCGAGACAAAAATCATCTGCTTTTCGGTTTTTCGCCTGCAGTTTTTACAAATGATAAATTTATTTTACCCGGTTCTTGGAAAAATACTCTTGGTTATTTGTTTTATCTGGAAAAAGTCTTCTTTTTAACCTTAAATGTTAAAGAAACTTTATGAAAAATGATCCTGTGCAGAATTTTCAGACAAACCAATTCGAAGATCTGACTTTGATAGTCTGCGGTGTCAAAAAATGTGCCACGCATATCGTGTTAATTACTTTAAAAAAATGCGTAGTTATTGTCGATACGTGACACTTGTAGAAAGGGCATGCGAAAAACCAAAAGCAGATTTTTCAAGAAATAACATAAAGCGCAAAATCTCGAAAACCGTGGGACTTGTAGTAGAGTGAAATGCAAGTATATAGTAGGACATGATCTGACCTATCGATGGTTGCAGGATTATCCATTCATAACAGGACACCCTATATACATATATACATATATATATGTATATATATATATATATGTATGTATGTATATGTATGTATATATGTGTGTATATATGTGTGTATATATATGTGTGTATATATATATATATATACATATATATATATATATATATATATATATATATATATATATATATATATACATATATATATTTATGTATATACACACACACACATATAGGAATATGCTCATATGCCCGGAGAGAATTCTCCTCGGGCAAGTTTGCACGGTCGTTGTTTTATGGAATTTAAATGTATAGTTGCGGCATCAGACACTTTTGCCGGTTACATCGCGGGATGTAGGTGCATACGGTATGTATTCATCGATTAAAATCGATTGCGTTTTATTTCGCGCTCGAGGTCGTTTGTGGCATGCTCTTGTACACACATCCGTTTAGGTATAAATGTGTGTATATAGGGTGGCTCGAAAAGTCACGTCCAAAAAGAAAATCTTGATGCCTCGTATTCTATCCCAATCACTCCTATGTATGCTTTACTAGTATTTTTTAACTTTCAACATTTTTCTCTTTTTTCTCTCTTTCGTGTGTACTTTCCTATGATGAGGAAGTTTGCATCCTTGGAACGCAACGAAAGTAATTTATTTGTCATTGCAATTTTTTTTTGTCCGATCAAAAGCTACGGCGAACTTCTCTTAAGGTTAATTTATCCGACGATTTTTCAGGCAAATTTTTCACTTTCCACAAAAATTGTCCAAAAAATTGTCAGATAATTGTATTTTCGAAGATATATTCAACATTTCAAGTGAATCGGTTGAAAATTGTCTGAGTTATATGTTTCCGGACAACTTAAAAAATGCAGTTTTGAGATAAAAGCTGCACAGCCGCCATTTTGAAATTGATCTCTTAAAAAAAAATATTGTATACAGTCACTGATATGTATGATAAACACCCTTTTTTGTAATCTCGATTTATTTTGTAGTTTTTTTGAAGAAAAAAAGAAAACCCCCAAAAATCCTACTTTTTCGGCCCCTAGAGTGGCCTAACCCCTTAAGGAGGAGAAGAAGATAATGGAGAAGAGAGAAGGAGATAATGGAGAAAGACGAAAATAAAAATGATTATCCGTTGCATTCCAACGATGCATAATTTCCTTGCGATTTTTTCAAGACGTTAAAGTTTGCATCGTTGAGCGAAGCAACGATTTTTTGGTCAATTTTCCATTTCCTTACTTTCACCCTTATCCAAAGCCTTTTTCTTTGCAAATTGAAGTCGTAAATCTCTACTAAGAATGTGTAAAAACGTTTGAGTTATTTTTACAGCCAACGAAAAAATTCAACGTCTATAAAGAATTATTTCTCGTCGCGTTCCAACGATGCAAATTTCAACATCAATAGAAAACGACGTTGAAGATTGCACCGTTGCGTTGAAACGCAACGAACATGGATTTTTCTTCATTTCCACAAATTTCCTTTGGCAAATTCAAGCTACGAAAATTACGCAAACATTTTTTCAAAATTCTTATTTAGCGATCTACGACAAATCTGATTTTGGATAATAATGAAAATGAGAAATTGAAAAGAATTTTCGTTGCCCTCCAACGAAGCAAACTTCAACTCCGTCTGACAACTCTATATAGAGATGTGGGTGCATCTTGGTACGGCTCAACAAATTTGTGTACGGGAACGCGAAAGGCTATTTTTTCGGACATCCAACAAAGTCTATTTGAGAATTTCAAAAAAATCTCAAATTACGTCAATTGGGAGTAGAGCGGAATTTACTTGGATTCCAATGTGGACTCCCCCGTGCGGCATCCCTATCAAATCCCTATAGGGATGTGGTAGGATCTGGGGACTCTTCAACAAACTTCTACATGGAGAATGCCTTAGATGTCCATAGAATGTGAACAAAAGTTCAGATGAAAAAAAAAATTATTATCGTAGTTTCAATAACTCTCAATTGCTTTTAAGGGGTTACATCTAGTCGGAATTTTTGAAAAAATCGATTTTTCACTTTCGATGGATTCTTATAGTACAACCTTTCAAAAATATTCTCGGAAAATTTCAAGTCGGTCCGTTGAAAATTGGGGAAGTTACGAGCGTTTACAGGTCCGCTTATAGCTTTACGGTGACAGGTAAAAACTTTAAGGCGTTACCCCCACTTGTAGCGCAAAAAAGGCCTTTTTCATGAATTTTTTTAAAGAAAACTACAAAACTTTTTTAATCGATCGATATACCATCTTAAAGAACACATATTGGAGAACTTTCAGTAATTTTTTTATTGAAAAATATTACATTGTTTAGTGGCAAATGGCCGTCAATGAAATAATGTTTTGTATACACGGTTTGCGGTGACCGACATTGCGGCGAAGTGGATCATCTGAAAAAAAAAACTGCGGATGGATTTAGTCAAATATAAGTATAAACTAGTCTTTGATCGAAGGATTTTAAAAAATATTCATTTTTCACAAAATGGTGGACAGTCAAAGTTAATGGTTCGGTTTTAACGAAAAAAAACGGCCGTTTTTTGGCTATAAAACGGCAATTTTTTTTTTTCGAAAAAAAAAATCGAACCATTAAAGACTACATTTTTATATATTAAATAAGCCTGCAAAATTTCAAGAAGATCGGTTCATTAGTGTTCGAGTAATATTGGTCACCGACTTCAGAAATGCCATTTTGAGAAAAACGCGTTTAAGGGGTAAGGCCACTGTAAATTTTTTGAAAAATCGATTTTTTTTTTATAGGCTTAAAAAATAGTTTAAACCCTCTAGTTTAAAAATAGTTTAAATCCTTTTAACTTCTTTTTTAAATTTTTTCCAATAAAAAACTATTCGCAAAACTTTAAACGCGTTTTTCTCGAAACATGGTTTTTCAAAATGGCACGCAGCATAACTCGAACAATTTTCATTTTTTTTACTTGAAATTTTAACCAGATGTGAACATTTACATTATCTTGAGAATGTCGATCGGAATTTTCAAGAACTTTATTTATTGATTTTTTATTAACAAAAAACTTGCCGTTTTTTTCGTCAAAAATCAATTTTTTTTTTCAAACGCACGCCAAATCCACAAAAATTGATACTTTTTAAAATCCGATCGACATTCTCTAGCTATAGCCCTCTAGATTAATGGTTTTTTTTTTTGTTCTAGATTCAAAAGTGCACCAGTGGTGCTGCGTGCCGCGGAGCCCTGGAAGCAAAACATGTCCCGGGAAGATAGCTGTGGAACCGCCATTTTGTTTTTTTTTTACTGTAAAAAAAATTTATAATAAAGTTTAATGTATGCCCGATAACACCATTAAAAGTTTTTTTTTCAAATACCTTCAATTTCGGGAGAAAAAAATTAGTGAAAAAACCTTTTTTTTTGGGCCGTTACAGTGGCCCAATTTCCGGTCGTTTGCACAACGGATTCTTCTCTTTCAACACTCATATCTCAGTCAATTTTGTTCGGATCGACTTGAAATTTTCAGGACATATTCTCAGATACTTATACTTAAAAAAAATGCAATAAAGAAAAATCGATTTTTTCAAAATCGCAAGTGGGGGTAACCCCTTAAACGCGTTTCGTCTCAGAATGACTTTTCTTTGTATATCAAAAGGCAGTCCTTCATCGAAAGATTTTTTTTTTCAATGCATACTTTTTTTGATATCAAGGAAAATAGTGTTTCTTTTTTTCACCGAAATTTCGACGATCACGTTCGATCGGCGACCATTTTTTCAAAAATCATTATTTTATTGAATCCTTCGATTAAAGACTGGATAATACGGTACGAAAAATAAATTCATTTGCTTTTTTTTATTTCAGATGATTTGCTCCCGAGCAGGAGTGGTCACCGCGAAGGACCTTTTTTTGACGGTCTGTGCAATTTACTGTATCTCCGTCGTTTATAAATATTTCCCAATAAGAAAAATTGTCAAAAATACTTGAAATTTTGCTTTACTATGAAAAAAAAGTTTACTTTTTACCTTTACTATGTAAGTAAGGTAAAAGTAAAAAGTAAACTTTTTAAAACTTTAAAACTTTTAACTTTTTGTAACTTCAACTTTTAACTTTTAAACTTTAAACTTTAAAACTTGTTTAAACTTCAAAAAATAAACTTTTTAACACTTTCATAGTAAAGGTAAAAAGTTTACTTTTTACCTTTACTATGAAAAAGAAAGTTAAAAACCTGCACCCATTTGGTAAAAAAAAATTCACGAAAACACCTCTTTTTTCCAACCGCGAACTAGGTGTAACCCATTAAAAACATTTAGCACGAAAGTACATACACGAAGGAGAAAAAAGTAATAACCAATTCTCAAGAAAAAGACTCGAAAAGAAATTGAAAAAGGCTTATTGTTCGAAAACTAAAAAAAAAAACCGTAGACCTTCTTTTCATCATAGTACCAAAACAGCATAGTTGCGTAAAAATAATTTCAACGCGTCGTCCGACTGCACAATCGAAGATTCGTTTCGAAAGACTCCAAGGACCGTCCTCAAAACCTCAAGAACTGCTGACACCCAGCATTGCCATCACACAGCCTCAAAATGTCTCTCCCTACACACACACACACACACACATACATATGTAAACTCGACGGTTACTGCATAAGGAACTGGATCCGCCGTGTCCAAGCTGAAGCGAGCGAGGAGGATGCCAAGAGAATCTCGAGGGAACTTTAGAAAGTCGTCCCGCGTCGTCGTCATCGCAAGATTCTGCTGCTGTTCGCGAACCCGGCGAGTATGATATACCTGGACGAAGGCACTCTCGCCTGATCTTGGCCAAGGTTGACGAGAGCGAATAAATTCGCGCGTGGAATCGCGAGAGATGCTGCGATATCACAAACGCCAACTCTCCCCTTTCCCGATACCCCCTTTTCTTCTTCTTCCTCATTTTTCTCAGCTTCACCGAAAATCCAAATTTCCATCTATTGAGATGATGAATAAGTTCTCGCTGTTTTTTTTCGTGAAAATTGTTGCTTTATTTAAAAAAAAAAAAAAATCGTTCCCAATGCTTTCAAACGTTTCGAACCTGTTGTGTGATCAATTCTAATGATTCTGCTTGAGCAGCAGATTTTTTTTGAATAATGCAGTGCGGTAAAATTTCCTGCAAATACTCCTTTTTTGGCAATTGCTTATTAGACGAAATTAGAGCGATAACAAACGGTGACCCATAAAAATGGGGAAAAACCCGCTGAAGGTATTAAGAGATCGGGAGATAGAAGATATAGTTACATTGATAAGGGAGCGGGGAGAAGTAAAAAAAAGTCAACGAAAGGATAGAAAAGGGACTGGAAATCTCAAAAAGCAGAATATTAAGGAGGGAAGAGAAAAAATTTATAAAATCAACGTATAATGATAAGTATAAATATATACTTATAAATATATAAGTACAAATATATACTTATACTTATATAAGTATAAATATATACTTATACTTATATAAGTATAAATATATACTTATACTTACATATTTATATACTTATAAATATATAAGTATAAAGATATACTTCTACTTATATATTTATCCATGGCAACTCACGAGGACGAGATGCCATGGAAATATTGGTCAGAGGAGGGAGTAAAGGGTAGGGACAAGGAAATACGGGCGAGGCTAAGATATGGCAAGATAGAAACGGCGGGAAAGAAAGGGGAAAAGGATTGGTGGTGCAGGATACGTAAAGAAGAAAATGAGACATTGGAGCACCTATTGATATGTAAAAAAGGTGGGGAGTTGGTATCAGAGAAAGCAAAGAAGAAAGCAGAGGAGTGAATGGAAGGAATGGATAATTTGGCAGTGAAAGGGAAAATCATAAATATGCTGGGAGGGAAAATAAAAAAAGGGATATGCGCGTACTTTCGGGAAATAGAGGAAGTGTGCGGAAATATGAGTAAGGAGCATGGAGGAAGAGAAATCCACTGTCGTCGAATAACCATAAATGAATATCCATAAGTCGATAATCCATAAGTACGAATAACCATAAGTCGAATATCCATAAGTACGAATATCCATAAGTCGAATATCCATAATTATGAATACGCATGCGTACGAATATTCATGAGTCGAATATCCATAAGTAGGAATATTCCTAAGTACGAATATCCATAAGTCGAATATCCATAACTCGAATATCCACAAGTCGAATATCCATAAGTCGAAAATCCATAAGTCGAATATCCATAAGTCGAATATCCATTATTACGAATGCTCATGTGTACGAATACCCATAAGTACGAATATCCCTAAGTACGAATATCCATAAGTCGGAAATCAATAAGTCGAATATCCATAATTACGAATGCTTATGCGTACGAATATCCGTAAGTCGAATATCCATATTTACGAATGCTCATGCGTACGAATATTCATAAGTCGTATATCCATAAGTACGAATATTCCCAAGTACGAATATGCATAAGTCGAATATCCATAAGTCGAATATCCATTATTACGAATGCTCATGTGTACGAATACCCATAAGTACGAATATCCCTAAGTACGAATATCCATAAGTCGGATATCCATAAGTCGAATATCCATAATTACGAATGCTTATGCGTACGAATATCCGTAAGTCGAAAATCCATAATTATGAATGCTCATGCGTACGAATATTCATAAGTACGAATATTTCCAAGTACGAATATGCATAAGTCGAATATCCATAAGTCGAATATACAAAAGTCGAATATCCATAATTACGAATATTCCTAAGTACGAATATCCATAAGTCGGATATCCCTAAGTACAAATATCCATAAGTACAAACATCCATAAGTCGAAAATCCATAAGTGAATATAGAGTAGAAATGAGTGTCAGAAATGACGGGAGGTAGAGATAAGTGAGTATAGAGGGTGAGTATGGAGTATGGAAAAGTGAGTATTAAAGGGAAGTGTAGAGTAGAAATAAGCGCCAGAAAGGCGGGAGGTAGAGGAAAAGTGAGTATTGAAGGTAAGTATAAAGTAGAAATGAGCGCCAGAAATGGCGGAAGAGTAAAAAGACGAAGAAAGTTAACCTTTTAAGAAATTTTCAATAAAGAGAATGCTCGGTAAAAGTTCAAGTTTGTTTGGATTTGTTTGGGTTACATACTCTGGGTTATATACTATACACACTTATGAATTTTCGACTTATGGATATTCACTTATGGATATTCGACTTATGGATATTCACTTATGGATATTCGACTTATGGATATTCACTTATGGATATTCGACTTATGGATATTCACTTATGGATATTCGACTTATGGATATTCACTTATGGATATTCACTTATGGATATTCGACTTATGGATATTCGTACTTATAGATATTCGGTTATGAATATTCGACTTATGGATATTCTACACCAATCGGAAAGATCGACGGAGTGAACGAATAAATGAAGAAGGGGAGAATGTGAAAATAATGCGGAGCATCGGAATGTAGGGTGTAGATAATAAGTGAAAAGTATGTATTGTGAAATATTAATGTTTTGTAAAAAGTTTCGCAATAAAAGATGTGCAAATAAAACTCTATACTACTACTCTTTTAATGGCACGAAAATTGACATCTTTAACACTGTGAGACAAACACTTGTTTACACTTGTTGTACACAAAGTGTGTGAACAAGTTTTTGCGTGTACACAAAAACTTGTTTACACACTGAATTTCAAGCTTCCTTATAGTACTTCTCTATAGATGCGTTACCATCTGAGAAGCTGGCGAACAAAACCAGTCTTGTCCATGAATTACTTTTTTCAGGGGGTAAAAAACCCAAATAACCAAATAGGAATGAGTTAAAATCTTTAAGCTTTGATATATGAAGGCTCTATCAAATTGTAAGCCTGGATCTGACTTTAGTTTAACAAAAACACTAACTAACATTGGTTTATTTTTATTTTGGTCGAATTCCGTTTTGAATGAGAATGGTGGACAACTCCGCTTTTGAATGAAAACCTTATGCACATATCCGGTTATTAAATAAAACGGATTCTTCGAATTTTACATAGAATGGTTTTTTTTATTATCAATTTAATAATCGTACACAAACTCTTTCGATTTTAAATGAAAATACAATATATTTTTCATCCAATCAGCCATAGACAAGTCCGTTTCTGCGTGGAAAAGGCCGTTTTCAACAAATCTCCAAGTTTTTAGAGCCGAATTTGATGAAAATTATTTCTAAAGCAAATAAATGTGTGCTTGAAAAAAAAAATGGCGTATTGTCCGCCAGCTCCTCATTTTTAAATGATGTTGAAGTTTGCATCGTTGGGAAGCAACGAAAGTTTCGTTTCGAAGTTGATTTTCCATATTTTTATTATTATAGGCGATCTTTTTTTATAGATTTATAATGTAAATCGCCAACGAAATATCTTCAAAACGATTAAAGAATTTCTGTAAACAAAATCCGCCAAAATAAATTAAATTCGTTGCAGACGATGCAAACTTCAGCATCGTCGTCTTAAACTACACCCGTTGGAAAACCACAAGAACTCATTCAACGTCCCAATACTTTCTTCTTACGCGATTCGTCTGGACGAATATAAACGTTGCGCATCCCGTACGCGCAATGCCAACGTGCAAAATGGAGAATTATAAAGTTAAAAAAAAAAAGGGACAAAACCAAACGAGAAAAAAAAAATTGGTGATAAATCACTAGTTTTCGTCGGGCCAATGCCGACACGAATGCGGAAAAGATATCTTGTTCGGAGCACGGAAATATGGCGAGCGAAAAAAAAAAAGAACGGAGGCGGAGTGCGAGAGAAGCAACGAATTGTTTCATAAACATAATTTGCACTATCGCGGCCACGAGCGCTCGTAAATTTGGCCGGAAAGCTCACGCCTAGAGCTTGTTTCGCTCGACGGTTTTGTTCACCAACCGGACGACCAGAAATCCCAACGCCACCCCCGCAGTACCAGGCATTGCATCCTCATCCCGTTACTTTGGACAACCGTGGCACTGCGCGTAATCCATACATACATATACACATACATATATATATACATACATACATACATACATACATACATACATACATACATATATATATATATATATATATATATATATATATATATATATATATATATATATATATATATATATATGTATATGTATATATGTATATAAAATAAAATAAAAATATTTAAAAAATAAATATGTATATACATATATACACAAGGAAATGTGATCCTGAGGTTTTCAACTTCGAGGGCCGTCCCCGCAGTCGCCAATTGTCTTCATATCCAACATCCAACAAATCCCAATGTCCCCAGAATCACCCTCCACTAGAGGGAAGCAAATTTGTCCAGAGACAATTTCAACTACACGTTCCGTCTCCAAAATCAACGACGGGTTGAAGAAAAGAAAAAAAAAAAACGTCACGGACGGTGCTGCGAGCGGGAAGATGTGCCGATAGGAAACGTAGCTCGTATAGGGCAGGACTCGAAGTGTCCTTTGCCCGTG
Organism: Ophion obscuratus; assembly: GCA_964007375.1. Classification (NCBI taxonomy): domain Eukaryota; kingdom Metazoa; phylum Arthropoda; class Insecta; order Hymenoptera; family Ichneumonidae; genus Ophion; species Ophion obscuratus. Next base: position 127 of record CAXFZQ010000018.1, on the reverse strand, counting down.
TATACGCGTATTCCGAGCTCTCGCCAAGGCAATTTGAATATTTTTAATATGCAGCTCACGAGGCGGGCTAACTAACCTCATATACTACCCACCGGTCCAACGGTCCTTCATCCCCATGCGGGAGATA
>CAXFZQ010000017.1:0-81387 GCA_964007375.1 Ophion obscuratus | reverse complement strand
CGAAGAAATAAGATAAAAAAGCGAACAATCAAAAGCACGTAATCCACAGGAACTCGTGACAACCGTGTTCACTCGTCACTGTCGCAGCTACGAATGACGCTCAGGACGAGAAAATAAAGGATTTGCCAATCGCCTATATGTGGGAAAAGGCCGAGCCCGCGGTACGCGGGATACGGAAATAAAAAACATGCTCTTCTTATTGTACATATAAAAACGAACGGAACCTCCTATAAGCTGTGGTGTCTATGTGGCCGTGGTGGAAAATAAGGAAGCGACGAATCGTGATCATTGAAATCGAGTCGAAGAGAAGCGAAAAACGAAACGCTTGTTTTAAGCAAGCAATACTGGTTTCCTTGAAATATTATTTATCTGTAAAAAATATTTTCTTCGAGAAATACATACATTTATCGGCGTGTGGTCGAAAAAATAGTAGAGGAAAATAGTCTAGTCAAAAGCGGCCAAAGTCGAAAATTTTTGCGACCGCTTAGTGAAACATGTATTCCTATGTTAATCGACCCGGGCAATCCGAATTTCTAAGAATTTTAACTATTAACACTGAAGAAAAGGGTTAATAACCGAAAAATATGCATTATTTCGAAAACGAAGATGAAATCGCAAAAAAGTTTCGAACAAAAGTTGTAGAATGGAAGATTTTACCCTGTAGGTATATACGATTCTTTTCTCTATCTCCAATAGTTTAGCCGTAAATTGAAAAAAAAAAATTCACACCAATACTATAAACGCGCGCGTGACGACATCGAGAAGATTGAAGACCACTTGTACCTAACCGCCCCTTACTCTCACGCCGGCGCACTGCACGAGCTTGGGCCGACGGCCTCCGAAAGTCGAACGGGTATCTTCGGCAGCCTAGTATATATAGCTAAGCTGTCGGATTATGAAGACTCCGCTATCCGCTATATTTCCTTTCGCACGAAATCCATCGGGACTATGTTTTTCACCTGACAGCTCTCCGGCTCTTCGGCACGGGCTGAACCAGAAAATGAGCGATAGGAATTCTAGAAATACCGCTGTATATGAATTTTTAAATATTTGTATCAATAAAACATTGATATACCAAAATATTAATTTTTTATTTATGATAAGGAGTAAACATTAAGCCGTGACCCCAACCATTTTTTATTTTCCTGATCTTCAATTAATATTTTAATTAACAATAAATTACATTTACTATCTTATTAATTTTAATCATTATATCAATCTTCTTTTTATTTTACACATGCATTATTCTTTCTGTAGGCTTATGGAAAAATTATCTTCAAAATTAACCTATTTTATAAAGTTTTAATAATAATAATATAATTAGTTTATTCATAACTTGTTTTATCTCCTCATTAAATCTATGAATGTTAAATAATTGAATTCTTTAACATTTTAAGTTAAAAAACTATTAATCTTCAAAATAAAAATAAAAATTTACTTTTAAACGTTAATAATGTTATAGTAAAGAATCAATCTTTTAAATGAATTTACAATTTATTACTTAAAGAAACTTAAAATTTTCATTACCAATATATATTTCAATTTGCAATAATTTTTTTAACTAAAAATTCATTGTAGAATGATTTTTTTCGTAATAATCATAATGATATTGGAATTCTTTATTTTATTTTGGGAATATTATGCGGTATAATAGGATCTTCATTAAGTTTATCAATTCGTATAGAATTCGATAATCCTGGATACTTAATAATTATCAATTATATAATTCCATCATCACACGTCGTGCATTCATTATCATTTTTTAATAGTTATACCTATAATAATTGGAGGATTTGGCAATCGAATAATTTCTTTAATATTAGCATCTCCAGATACATCATTTCCACACATAAATCATTTGCGATCTTGACTTTTACCTCCTCCTATTAATTTATTAATTATAAGAAACCTCTCATTAAATTTATATCATGAAGGAATATCATTAGATATAGCAACTTTCTCTCTTAATCTCACAGGATTGTTCTCAATTGTAGGAGCAATTACTTTTATTACCGCAATCATAAATATAAAAAAATGTTATATTGTTATTTGTTAAATGTTTTTTAACAAATTATTGTATTTTCACGATTGATATATTTTTTTCAACAAATTATTGTATTTTCATGATTAATATTTTTTTACTTGCACAGCCTTTTTGGCTTTTTACAAGGCTCCACTACTTATATGTCCACCACTCTACCCTTGTTCTTTCTCTTCAGCATCCCCTCCCCGTTCCTTTGCGGCCGCAGCCTACTTCCTCGTCCGTATCGTATTCACCATGCATATCTCATGTTTTCGTCAGTCATGGGCATAGGGAAACTGCCGAAAACCTATATCGATACAGTCGGTCCCAAGTTCGCTCCCAGTTACGAAAATAATCGCCTTTTGCCGAGAAAATGTCGAAGAATAACATTTCCTGACGAAAGTACGCGACTGAGATTCCAACCCGCGACCCCCCGATCCACTGGCACGCAACGCTAAACGCCGAACCAACGCATCGGGTTTTTTTAAATGATTAATATTAATTACAACGATTTTATTATTACGAGCTGTTTCTGTATTGGCAGGGGTTAAGACTTTACTTTTAACAGACCGACATTTCAATACAATTTTTAATCCATCAGGTGGAGGAGATCCAATTCTATACCAACATTTAATTTGATGTTTTGGACATCCTGAAGTTTATATTTTAATTTTACCAGGATTTGGTAATACCATATTATTTCCCATATTTGGATTTGGTAATACCATATACTTTCCCATATTTGGTTTCCCATATAATTTTTAACCAAAATGAAAAAAAAAGAACCTTTTTGTTCTATTCGTATAATTCATGCAATATTAACTATTGGATTTTTAGGATTCATTGCATGATCCCATCATATATATATAATTGACATAGATACTCGAGCTTATTACACTTTAGCAACTATACTGATTGCAATCCCTACAGGAATGAAAGTTTTTAGTTGATTAGCTAACATCTATGGATCAAAAATAAAATTTCATCCGTCAAACCTTTGCAGATTAGGATTTGTATTTTCATTTGTAATTGGAGGATTAACTGGAGTAATTCTAGGTAATTCATCAAGCGATATTACTTTACATGATATTTATTATGTAGTAGCTCATTTTTATTATATGTTATCGCTGGGAGCTGTACTTGCTATTATAGGAGGTTTTATTTATCGATATCCATTAATAAATGGCCTAAGATTACATAAAAAATCATTAAAAATTCAATTGTATAGAATATTTTTCGAGTTAATTTAACTTTTTCCCCCAACGATTTCAGAGTCTAAATGGAATACCTCGACGATATTCTGATTATCCTGATGCATGTATAACCTAAAATATTTTTTCGTTTATAGGATCATTAATTTTAATATTAAAAATTATACCAGATGTTAATTCACCATTTACAGAAAACTTCAAGGAAATTTATGATCATTCATTAATAAAGTTATTGCTAATTACGATAATAATTATTTATATTATTTTTTCCCATTAATTAATAATTTGAATAATAAGTTTATTCAACAAAATCAAAATAGTGAAATTGTTTGAACATTAATTCGGATATTAATTTTTATTTATCTAGCAATTCCTTCATTAAACGTTTCATATTTAACAGATGACATTTATATATCAACTCTAACAATTAAATCTATTCGATATCAATGTTACTGAACTCATGAATATTCAGATTTCAATCAAATTAAATGTTATTTATTTATAATCAATAATAATGATATGAACGTAAATAATTTCCGTTTATTAGATGTTGATAATAATATAATTGTTCCATATAAAAATCAAATTCGTATATTAATTAACTCTTCAGATGTAATTCATTCCTGAACTGCTCCATCATTAGGTGTGAAAATTGATTCCATCCCTGGCCGAAGTAAACAAACTTTAATTAACATAAATCTATCTCAATTATATTATGGACAATGTTCAAAAATGTGTGCTATAACTCATAGATTTATACCTATTGCAATTGAAAGAAGTAATCATGAAAATTTTATACAATGAGTTATTTCTTATCCATTTTCATTGGATGACTGAATTTAAAGTTTTGATCTCTTAAATGAATATATAGTAATTAAAGTTACCTCTAATGAAAGAAATGAGTTAAAATATAACATTAAAATGTCATTTTCAAATTAATAAAACTAATATTTTTTATATTCCACAATTATCACTATGCAATTGATTAACTTCAAATACAATTTGATTTAGATTGAAAAAATATTAATTCGTATAATAATAAAAATTCGAAAAAAATGTATGTTGAAATGATAAGAAATTTAATTATCTATTTTTTATTCTAATGCCAATTCAATAGTTGATTTAAATTGAAATTCTTCTATTCAAATTTTGTTATTATTTCAATATTATTTCGAATAGTTGATTGTCGATTAATTATTTTTTAAAATTTTATTTGAATAACTCTATTCAAACAATTAAAAATTATTCTGGTGAATAAATTTATTTGTTTTAATGTGATTTCTTTCACTATTTTATTTATATTAATTTTAATAAATCATTCTATATATTTTTCACAAGTCCCATATATTTTTCCAAGTTCAAGACATTTAATTTATTCAATTGATATTTCCCTCCCATTTTGATTTGGTTTAATAATTTTTCTTTGATTCAACAATACAAACTTTGCATTTACGCATGTAATCCCCGAAAAGACCCCCTTTCTTTTAATACCTTTTATAGTTTTAATTGAAACAACTAGAAATATTATTTGTCCTTTAACTTGATAAATTCGATGATCAGCAAATATATTTGCAGGATATTCACTTTTAACTTTAATAAAAGAATCAGCTATTTCATCAATAATAATTTTATGATATGTTATTATTTTAACACAAATTATTTTATTAACATTAGAATTTAGAGTTTCTATCATTCAATCTTATGTCTTTACGGTATTAAGAACTTTATACACAAAGAAAACAAATTATGTTAAAATCATTATTAAACAAAATTTCTCATAACCATCCTTTCCATATGGGCGTTTCGACTAATAGAATTTGACCTTTAAAAAAGGAAATTTTCTGTACGTCTTGTCAACGAAATGCTCTATTTCCGCTCTTTTTATTTCAGTGTACGAAATATTAGCAAGTAACGGATTTGTCATTTTCCATGCCCTAACTAACCCCCTCGAAGACACCCGATTGGTCCCGAGGACTCTCGAGCCGAGCTGCAGGTTGGCGCGCGCGCCGGCGAGAGGGGCAGCCGCTAACGTTCCTCTAGGCTGCCGAAAATGCCCGATCAAAGGTTGGGGACCTCCGAACGAAGCGCGGTAGCGGCCGTGCGAGAGCGAGAGAGAGAAGAGGTACCAGCGATGCTCGTATCTCTGGATTTCATCACGTCCATGTGCCTCGCGCGTTGATAGGATTGTGTGAATTTGTTTTTCAATTTTATGGCTAAGCTATTAGAGATAGAGAAAAAACACAGTATACACCTACGAGGTAAAATCTTCTATTCTACAACTTTTGTTCAAAATTTTTTTGCGATGTCTTTTTCGTTCTCGCAATAATGCATATTTTTCGATTTTTAACCCTTTTCTTCACTATTAATAGTTGAAATTCCTAGAAATTCGCTAACCGCACTAACCGCACTAAGCGGTCGCAAAAATGGTCGAATTTGGCTACTTTTGACTGGACTAAAAGAGACCGTGTGATGAAGCACGAAAAGCGTTAGAAAAAGAAAGACCGCGCGAGACGTGAGAAAAACTAGTGGGAGAGAGAGTGAGCGTGAGGCGAGAGAAATCGTAGTGAGAGAGAGACAGCGCGAGGCGTGAGAAATGGTAGTGGAAGAGAGAGAGAGAGAGAGAGAGAGAGAGAGAGAGAGAGAGAGAGAGAGAGAGAGAGAGAGAGAGAGAGAGAGTGCGAGAGAGTGAGCGCGACAAGAGCGACGGGTAGAGGGAAGGAGACAGCGCGAGGCGAGAGAAACGGTAGAGGAAGAGAGACAAAAACAATTTTGAAAAAGGTTACAACGTTTGGCATAATATTAGCTACAATTATCAACATAATGCACTAACACAAAAAATTAAGGGAGCAAGAAAAGTTGACCATTTTTTCGTGTTTTTCGAAAGGCTGTAACTTCATCAAAAATGGTCGAACAAAAAGAGGATTTTGAAGCTTGAAGTTTCTAGTTTTCAGTTCTGATGATGTTTTTTTGTTGAGAATCACTGATTGCGAAGTCAGAAGAAATATCACGAGAAAAAAATTTTTGCAAATTTTTCCGTTTTTAAAGTTCTGCACGGGTTTCGGAGATTTCTTTCGGATTTAACCAATATCGAGGTCATTGAGCCCATTCAATTCACTTCAATTTTCTTTTGAAACTCAAGAATTCCAATTTGTTTTTGGAACTCAGGTTGTGCGGGCATTCGACCGGCAGTTGTGGAAACGTGAATACACACTCTATAAGCTCTGATTATTATTATAGTGATTTTTTTTTGCCTTCCGTTTAAAAAAAGTACAAACAATGATGTTTTCTTGGTTTTTATTTAATCCACCGCTACTTTGCAAATATTGCGATAAACACAAATGTTTATGGATGATCATTCACCTCAATATGTCCGCAAGAGCCATGCAAAGTTCCAAATTGATCCGTTCATCGGTCTGTCTTGCCCGATTGACCAAAAGTTGAAGAAAAAAAAATTAAAGGAGCAAGTTTCCTCCTTCTCAGACATCATTTAATGATTATTTAGAGGAAAAAAAAACTTTTCATTACTTTTCGTACAATTGGGTATTGAGTACGCATTAAATGTTGAAAAAAAACCCTGAATTTGGCCTTAAAAACTTCTGTCATGTCATGTTACAATAATTGGCTTTCAAAACTTCTGTCATTAAATCAATAAGGGAAATGGGTTTAGAATTGAGAGTATCACTTACCTTATAAGACCTCAAAAGATTCACTTTTTAATATCCTTTTGAACTGACAACACTCAAACACTGTTTGTAGTTTCATTTTTTTCAATCGTCGATGTCAAGATGTATATGAGTCATACCACCGAATAATGCATGTAAATCCGGCCTCGAAAAATTAAACATTTTATTTGTTTGATCTTTCGACAAGTTATGTATAAAATGAAAAGTTCATCGAGTAAAAAAGGTCTTGTCAATCAATGAATACCTTTAATAACTTATAAAATATTTTTACCAGGTCATTTTTCCATCGGATTTAACTTGTTTAGAAATGCTTAAGGATGCATGCAGGAGACTTTTCGGATGAAAATTTTTTTAGATGAAAATGATTGTACTTCGTGATGTAATAAAAATCTTTGAGAGTGCAGCAACAATTGGCATGCATAAACAAAAATAATCAACATTAGTATCACTCAAAAGTTATTACCAAATTGTTTCGACAATTATTTATTCAATAACATAACGGTGATTCCTTGTTTTTCTTATACGAATTGTATGTGTTAATTTTTCTGAACGCTTATGAGTTATTTCAAAGTTTGTCTACCATTTTGAAATTCCGTTTTTCAAATGTTTAGAATGGCCGTATTTATGCATTTTGCAGCCTAGTGCATTTGAAACTTTGCAATACTAATGATAAACCTGTCCGCAAAAACATCCATAATTTACATTTTTTAGTTTATGTTTCATAACAATTTTTTCAAAATATTTCAAAAACGTAGGAAAAATTGTTTTTATTTTTTTTGTTTCTTGAAAATTGTTTCTCAAGTCTATAGTTTTCGCGAAAAAATTCGTCACGTTTCAGAAAAAAAAATTTCATTCTGGCGGCCATTTTGATTCACTGAAAATTGTTTACATGAAACTAACCCCATATATTTATAGTTCAAACATCAAGATCACGATTTTCATTGGTTTTAGGCATTCAAAAGAATGAAAAGAGAACAAAAAATCGTTTAATACAAAAATATGTCATCGAAAAATGACGTTTTTTTGCGCATTTTCGATTTTCGTATGGATTAATTTTTTCTGGCATAGTTTTAACCATCACCATTCGGAAGAGCACACTCAGAAACATCGGAAACGGTGGTTTCCGATTTTTTTCTCATTGAATTCATCACAAGGCGACAATTCAAACGCAGAAGTCGAAATTGCGTCCTCTGAGCATTAATAGGTTAAAAATGATAAAACCGCCTTGTCAAGAAGTCTTCAAAGTTTCTAAAAACCTTTTTTAGTTCCTTTGCGACCATTAGTCTCCGAGTAATCGGTTATCAAAGTAAAAAGTGCAATTTTCGTTTGATCATCGATAATTCATCGAGAAAAAAATCACACAGAGCTCAAATTAGAGGGGAAGAAACCGGCTAGTCAACCTTTGTAAAGAAATCATTTCAAAAAAATTATTGAAGTCCGTACACACTGTGAAAGATAAGCGAAAATTTTGAAAAATGTTTTGACTGATTTTTTAATGGCCACTCAAAATTGGTTGATGAGAAAAATGTTTGAGCTCAAGATCCCAAAACTAGAGACTTGTAGCTTCAATTTGTTTTGTTTTTCTTATTGTACGGCCATTTTTCACCAAGTTACAGCTATTTGAAAATTACCCTATAATTGACGGACTTTTTCAACATCCGAAAATTTTTGTGCGTAGTATATTTTGTAAAATATTTAAGGGAAAAGAAACAAAATCTATTTATATATGTCAAATTGTCAAAAAAAAAAACATGATCCACACCTTTCACACACTCGGTAATTAAGAGTCAATTCTAAACATTTTTTGCTGAATTTTAAGTGAAAATTGGACAGATTGAAAGATTTTCCAGATTCGGGCATCTTCTAGGTCTATCTTGCCTGGCCTACGAGACGAGCCTCGTCCAGTGCAGCCGGATCGTGCACAAAAGTTCCTCTCTCTAGTCTCTTACGCGCCTATCACCAAATCATAGCAGCGCATGTCCGTGAGCGAGCGACGCTCAGACATCTTCGGAAAGAGCCGAGCGCGCCGAAGTTCCCCGACCGCGCCTTCGGCAACTGCATCAATACATGGACGCTGGGCACGTTCATGTGCGGCAAAGCCGAAACGAAGGCTTCGAGGGAAAAAGCAATCGGAGGAGCACTCGCGCGTGACGTCAACCGACGCACAGTAGGAGAAAAGCCCAAAAACCTGGCCAAAACCCCAAAAAATAAATTTTCGAAATAGGGTCAGTTGAGTAGTCATTCAGGTAGAGGACTAGTAACTGCATTCTATTGTGGAAGGGAAAGCCCTTTAAGTGTATACCTGCGCCGCAGCGTCAGTTGGCAGTTAGCGTTCGTGAAGAGTGTACGTGTCACGCGCTGAACAGACGAAAATAACGCTGACTTCAAAAACCCATAACTTTAAAGTGACGGGTTTAATTTCAATTCTGCAACATGGATACGACTTCTGGAGGTATGTAGAACATGTTTTTACATCGGTTGAATCTAAAGTTTATGTATAAATGATTGAAATGTAGTATAGCCTTCGGCATACGGAGAAGGGGGGTGGAGGAGGTTGAAAGATGCGATTTGGGTAGCAGCGGAGAAGGCTGGAATGAAGAAAAACTTAAGAACCCAGGAGGGAGAAAGGGGCTGGTATGACAGAGAATGTAGGGAACAAAAAGCAAAAGTATGGGGGGCACTGAAAAAATTGTTAGATAGCCAGGAACGGGAAGGGCCGGAGGGAACGGCGGCGGACATGGCGAAGTGTCATTTACGACAGGAAAGGAAAGCGATGAAAGAGCTGAGCAACAGAAAAAAGAGGGAATGGTTCGAGGAGAGATGGAAGAAGGTGAGGGAGAGTGTAAACATGGAGGAGTGGTGGGCTGCGGTAGGGAAATTTAGAATCAAAAGAAGGAAAGCGGGGGAGGGAATCAGCAAGGATCAGTGGACCGCGCACTTCGCAAAGCTGCTGGGAGGCAAGGAGGAAAGGATAGACACGGGGGAGCAGGCCCCGGCGGAGGACGAAAGCGAGACAAAGGACGCGGCAGTGGACTCGAAACTGAACGGGGAATTAAGTAGGCTGGAGGTTAGAAGGGCTTTAAGGGGGTTGAAGAATAAAAAAGCAGCAGGAGAAGACGGCATAGCGGCGGAATTTCTTAAGGGCATCCCGACGAAAAGGGAGGAAGAACTGCGGGGAATAATGAATCAAATTTGGGAGAGTGGGGAGCTGCCGGAGGGCTGGGACCTGGCAAGGATCTACCCGATCCACAAGGCAGGGGATGTAGACGTGGTAGGCAACTACAGGGGGGTCGCGCTGTTGGACATAGGGTACAAGCTGCTAGCGAGTATTATGGTCAGACGGCTAAATGGGTGGGTAGAGCGGGAGGGAATTCTTAGAGAGAGTCAGGCGGGTTTCCGGGGGGGAAGGGGGACGAGGGACCACGTGTTTGTGTTGAACGCCTTAATCAACAACAGGCTTAAAATTAAGGGGGGAAAGTTGTACGTGGCTTTCGTAGATTTCAGGGCGGCTTTCGACCTGATAGACAGGGATAGGCTGTTCGAGAAGTTAAAGAAGAAGGGGGTGAGGGGAAGAATGCTGAAAATGATAAGGGGAATTTATAAGAGGACAAAAAATGAGGTGATCACTGAGGAAGGGATAACGGAGGGATTTAGTACCGGAAAGGGAGTCCGACAGGGCTGTCCGCTCAGCCCGACGTTGTTTAATATAGCGTTAGACGACGTGGACGACGTATGGGAAAGGGATGGAACGGGGGGAACGGTAATGGGTGGCGTGAAATTTTACGCGCTCAAATACGCGGACGATATCGCGATAATGGCAGAGGATGCAGAAGGGCTGAGGAGGATGCTAGAGGTGCTGGAAAAATACGTGGAAGAAGGTAAGATGGAGGTGAATGCTCAAAAAACAAAAATCATGGTGTTTAGAAACGGGGGTGGAAGAAAGAGAGGGGAGGAGTGGAGTTACAAAGGAAAAATAATAGAGGTGGTGAGCGAGTTCAAGTATCTGGGGTACTGGTTCTCGACTCGAAATACGGGAGGACGGCACTTGAGAGAACTGGTAGCAAGGGCGCAAAAGGCGGCAAATGCGGTGTGGGGGGTCATGAAGACAGCGAAAGTAGATGGACTGAAAGAGAGGCTACAGTTGTTTGACTCACTAGTCAAGGCGGGAGCACTGTATGGGGTCGAGGTATGGGGGTGGAAGAGAAGGGAGGAAGTCGAGAAACTACAGGGAAAACTAGTCAAAATGGCTTTGGGGGTGGCAAGAAACACCCCAAGCTACATATGGAAGTTGGAGGCGGGCAGGAGGAGTGTGGAGGTGGAAGCAAGGAAAAGAGCAGGTAGTTACATAGCCCAAATTCTGAAGATGCAAGAGGGGAGGTGGCCAAGGGTGTGTTTAAGAGAAGAGGTCAGAAGTATTTTAAACGGGCAGCCGTCAAGGTGGGGGAGGGAGTTTAAAAAGGCGATGAGCGAAGTAGGTGATGGAAGAGTCGTCGATCTGCTGTGGTCAGGTGTGGGAAATAGGGAGAGGGTCGAGAGATGCTTGAGCGAGGGGGTGAACAGGAAAAAGGATCAGGACGTGCAAGGGGACTGGACCAAAGTGGACAGGTCATCCTTTTGCCCCTGGTACAAGGATACAAAGGTGGGGATTGAGAGAGAAAAGTATTGGGATAATAAACAGATAGGGGGGGAAACTAAAAAGCGAAAGCTGTACATTTGGAATAAACGAATCTATCTAGCCTTCGGCATAAATAAAATTGAATAATTTTGAAAACTTATATTTTCAACGGTCCGAAAAGTTATATATTTTGTCACATTTTGCAATGCTCCTAGTCTCGGCCTTTAGTTTAATGTATAAGCTTTCGAAATTTACAAGAGTTACCTGCGGAAAACGTGCGTCTTGTCCGTTATGATTTTTTTCGCATCGTGCGGTAGCCGAGCGTGCACGCGGCACTATTGAGCAGCCTCTGCGCCTCTACCTGAGAATGGGTGAAGTAGCATCATAACGGACAAGACGGCTGTTATACGCTTGAAATAAATTCTTTTAATATATATGTATGTGTATATATATATATATAAATTTTCTGTGATTTAATTATGATATATACGTATGCATATATATATATACATATTAAAATCAACCACATAAAAATTTCTTAAATATGAATGAAATGTTATAACATTCAAATAAAATATTTGAATATATATATATATTATATAGTAAGCAAAGCTTTCTTTTAACCAAATCCATGTCAATATTTTCTGTCTAATTTTTTTAAAATTATTTCAATTATTGCGGTTATTTATTTGGTAAAATAATGTACATTGTTCAAGTTTTTGTATTAATTGAAAATTTTAACTTTTCCTTTAACACCAATTTTCTACAATTTTATGTCTTTATTACAGGATCCGGTTACAAAGAATTGGTGCTGACAAGGAAAGAAGTATTTCTGATAATCAGCGAGCATTTATCCGATAAATTCGCTTCCTTGATCGAAGAAGCTGAAGAGTTTGTCGCCGGAAGCTGTAGCGATGTTGATCGCTCCTAAAGTGACTGCTGCAGCAGACGAATTTTGCGCCGAGATTGAAGCCGTGCCGGGAGTTGTAATAGATACAAACTCGGATAATGATTCTGACTCCGACTCCGACTCCGATTACGATTTTGATTAAGAATAAAATTTTCTATTTTTGAAACGTTCCGTATGTATTTTGGAAATAAAAATAATAATTGCGTAGAATACACTGTTCACGTTTATTTTATTATGATGATTTTTTTAAATATATTAATTTATCTATTTAGCAGGATACTCGGCCATTTTGTTTATAACAATTTGCTGTAAGCTCTTTGTTGCAAGTTATAAACAATAGATATCGGATTGGTAATCAGCGACCTTGAAAACCCGTATATACCAATTTTTGTCAACATCTGGTAACTTTTTAACGTTCATGTCGGCCATATTGGATCGGCCATTTTTTTTACGATAATTTGGCTTGCGGATTCGTAATCAGCGACCTTGAAAACCCGTAAATACCAATTTTTGTCGACATCTGGCAACATTTTAACATTCATGTCAGCCATATTGGATCGGCCATTTTGTTTACGATAATTTGGCTTTCAGATTCGTAATCAGCGACCTTGAAAACCCCTGTAAGCCAATTTTCATTCCCGTCAAAGGTCATTTGAGGTTTTGGCCAGGTTTTTGGGCTTTTCTCCTACTGTGCGACGGCACACGCGCGGCTTTTAGATGATTTCAATGCTTATTTAGCTCTTGATTCTCTGCGTTTTAATGTATACAAAAAAATGTATGACGCACGCTGATCGCTTATTTTTTTGTTTATACTTTAATTTAAATATAATAATAAATCTAAGTTACAACTTATTTATCTTCTAAAAAATTGTTTACGCCTTACTCACGCCCGTCCCTATGCCAAATAAATTGTAATTCATAAAAGTGAGCGGAAATATATTTATATTCGTATTATTATATTCATTCTCGTAAGGTACTATTCGCGGCCGGATGGATGATTGGCTTGTTTTTTTTGGCATAATGCTTTATCGCTTAATGAAAGTATATGAGAATGAATATAATACTACGAATATAAATATATTTCCGCTTACTTTTATGAATTACAATTTATTTGGCATAGGGACGGGTGTGAGTAAAGGGCAAACAATTTTTTAGAAGATAAATAAGTTGTAATTTAGATTTATTATTATATTTAAATTAACGTACAAACTAATAAAATAAGCGGTCAGAGTGCGCGATAAATTTTTCGACACTAAAAGATAACTAATTAAAATAATAATGATAACTAATAAAAATAGGTAATCAAATAAGAATTAATAGTAATAATGATTTTTAAAAAAACACTGAGCGCGGGGAACTATCCCGCGCCCTTGCGGACCGAAGCCAGGAACGCTACCAACGGAAGCACCTCATCGCTTGTAGAATATGTGCATTTTCTGGTTCTTACGATTCGCGGCTGGATGGCTTGTTTTTGGGGATAATGCTTTATCGCTTGATGAAAGTATAAGAATATAATAATACGAATATAAATATATTTCCGCTTACTGTTATGAATCCTAATTTATTTGGCATAAGGACGAGTGTGAGTAAAGCGTAAACAATTTTATATAAGATAAATAACACGCGCAACTATGATTGTGTGATGGGTGCGTATGAGACTAGAGTGGAGGTAACTTTTGCGCATGATCCGGCTGCACTGGCCTCGTCAAGCGCGCTCAACTAGCGATCGGTAGCGCCCTCTGTTGGCTTCGCCTAGTAACAATGTGGTTTCCGAAGCGTTCGCTATTTTCACCGTTCTACTTTCTTGCCTCTCGCTGCTTAGATTGTTCGTTGAGCTCGCCCGTCGCTATATTAAATTCGAAATTGTGAACGCTCGTAGTATTCGCTAATCTTACTTATGAGCACTCGATCAGAGTGTGTTCGATATATGAGTTGATTCGAAATTTCAACCTTCGCAATTGTACGCACTTGAGTATTTTTTTTCGATACACATTTATTTCGAAATTTCCGTGTTTGTGATTTTTATTTTCGAGTTTAAAGATGTTCAAACAAATGGCTCATCTTTATTCTAACGTTCGTTAATTTTTCATTTCGATATTCTTGTCATTCGATCGATTCATGATTCAAAGTTTTCACCCCCACCCCGAATAAGGTTGACAAAACGACATCTAAACGGCATCGAAGAGTGCTATCGAAAGGATATCTATTTATTGGCGACACACACACACACACACACACACACACACACACACACACACACACACACACACACACACACACACACACAATATCCTATCCATTTCTTTACAAAAACTAACTTATTAATAGTCTGGCATATTTAATATAGGTCAATATTATCCATTATCAATTATTATATAACACTTTTTGTTACTTTCAATACGAACGTGTGTATTTATATACTCGTTCGTATTGCAGCAAAAAACTTTCATCAACAATACTTACCGTAAAATAATTAAAAAATGGGTAAAATTAAGCTATATTAAATATTCTAAAATATTAATAAGTTAATTTTTATAATAAAAAAAATTGATAAGACATTGTTATGTCGGTTTCGAAGTGGGCTCGGTCATTATAAATAAAATATCAATTAATTTATTACAAGTGAAATGCAATTTAATATTATAAAAACGGTACATTCGTTATTGGACCCCATTACGGACCCCCATTACGGTCGCGCATTTTGGTGGTCGCGATGCTCCGAACGATCCCTTGGATAACCTCAAAAGCTGACGTACGCTTTTAGAATTAAAAAAAGTACAGTGTGTGTGTGTGTGTGTGTGTGTGTGTGTGTGTGTGCGTGCGTGCGTGCGTGCGTGCGTGCGTGCGTGCGTGCGTGCGTGCGTGCGTGCGTGCGTGCGTGTGTGTGTGTGTGTGTGTGTGTGTGCTCACAGGCGAAAAGAATAATAGGATAAAAAGCACTCACGTATATATATTTCAACACTTTTATTTTTCAACTACTTGTTGTTACACACAATTTTTTGCCGGTGCAATGAAATATGACACGGTACATTCGTACTACGATAAAAGTGATCCGTTGGATGTCATCCTTAGGACAACATTTGGATGACTCTTTACTATTGCCCGCCAATACCAAGTATCTTGAAAGACAGCATATTACTGATGTCTCTAAGATGTCATGAAAAGGACGTCTTATGTAATTTGTCTATGTGATATCCTTTGGACCACGATGAACTAGATACGATAGATAACGTTTTGATAACTTAAAAAAGTCATCAATTGGATATTTTGGGATACCTTTTAGACATCCGTTTTCATCGCCGGAAAATATAAAAGATATACCTTTACTTCAAGATTTTTTTTGTGTTGAAACTACTAATTCTACATAATTAAGATTTTAGGTGCATATTGCACGGTTTAATTTTCGAATAATCTTTTTTACAATTTTTAAGGAGTTTGGTGCGGTCCAATTGAGTCAAATGACCGTTTATGAAATGTTTTTTTTCGATAAACCTTAAAAAAATGCGTATGAGGTATAGATTTATTCTGTAGATGCCAATTTTTCATAAAATATATATTTAAAGGGCAAAATTACGCAGTTTATATTTTTATAACGCGAATAAGAAAAACTTCTGCATTACTACTAACTTGAAAAAGTAGCATTATCGATGATGATCATGAAAAAGCTGCGTCAGCGAATGTTTTATTCAAATCAGAATAAAATTTTGAGTGATTTATGATTGCGCCTATTTATATTTGTCACGAGATTATTTTTTATTGCCAATAATTGATATTAAGTGTTGCCGAAATACGGCAACGTCGCGAAAATTGAGGTTGGCAGCAATGATCTTCGTTCGCCAGCCAA
The DNA here is from genome assembly GCA_964007375.1 of Ophion obscuratus. Classification (NCBI taxonomy): domain Eukaryota; kingdom Metazoa; phylum Arthropoda; class Insecta; order Hymenoptera; family Ichneumonidae; genus Ophion; species Ophion obscuratus. The sequence continues at coordinate 65,101 of CAXFZQ010000017.1, read as the reverse complement.
GATTCGTGATCTTTCGTCAAACCTTGATGGTTCAATATTAAATATATATGGCTCACGATGGGCAAGATGGTTTTCTCTTTTCCAAATGTTTACAAACGTTTAGTTTGCGTTAATCCGTTGTTAGAAGTGCCGTGAAAGTAGCAAAAAAATTACATACATACTATCTATCTATATCTATCTATACTATAATACATACAATTACGTCTTGCACATCTAACCGCGCGTAAAATTAAAAACATTAAACGATTTTTTATCTCTGGTGTTTTGTGGTGAAAAAATGTCAAAAAATTTGAAAAGACTCAGTATAGTCCAGGAAACATTTCTTTTTCTTTTAATCCTGGATTGCGACCAGCGCTCCCACCTCCTTAAAAATGGCAACTTTACGATTTTTACATTTCTGAAACTCGCACGCTCTATGTTAACCTTAAAAGACCAAAGAAAAGTTCAAATTCGAAGAATCATGCGTGTTTGAAAAAATTTATTTTTTTGCATGACCCTTTTACTATAGTATTCGTCAATGAAAAAATAGTTTTGCCAAATAATTTTCAATGAACTTTAGGTTCACGTAGACGGTAATTATGTTATCTAAATATGTACAAAATTTCCCAACGATCGATTAGATAGTTTTTGAGTTATCTCGTACGAGGTTCACGAAAAAGTGGTTTGACCGGAAAACGCGTTTAAAGTATGAGGTCTCGAAAATGTTGTGACGCAAGGCGTCTGGTCACCTTGGCCGATCGAAAAATGGGTATATTAAAAAAAAATAAACTCGAAAGTATGTGCCGGAATATTTTTATTTTTTTACACAACGTCAGAAAGGGCTTTAAGAATAACGTTAATAAATTTCCGTTCAAAATATTAAAAAATGGCGCCGTTATGCACATTGCCGCGGAGGCCCTCCGCACGATGCGCGCGATCGTTGTCCCAGCTGTTACCCGGTCATGTCACATCTGAAAAAAAAATCAGCTCATTCGTGAGTAGTGTCGCTACAATGTAGCGTAACGGTTTTTTTTCCGAGCATTAAAAAAATTATGGTGAGCCGAAGAAAAAAATTTGTATTTTTCACCGAAATTATGGCTCACCATAATTTTTTTAATGGTCGAAAAAAAAACCTCTACGCTACATTGTGTAGCGACACTACTCACGAATGAGCTGATTTTTTTTTCTTCAGATGTGACATGACCGTGTAACAGCTGGGACAACGACCGCGCGTGTCGTGCGGAGGGCCTCCGCGGCAATGTGCATAACGGCGCCATTTTTAAATATTTTGAACGGAAATTTATTAAATTTATTCTTAAAGCCCTTCCTGACGTTGTGTGAAAAAAAAAATATTCCGGCCCGTACTTTCGAGTTTATTATTTTTTTTAAATATACCCATTTCTCGATCGGCCAAGGTGGCTAGACACCTTAATGACCTACCGATTGAATCTGCAATTTCAGGGCCATAACGTATTCCCTCAGCTTCATTGTGGCATTCATTTTCGACCATATGCTCTTCTTCACGTTATAAAAGGATCTCCCCCCTTAAGTGACTATTTTACTTTTCAATTGTCCGGGTAATGATGATCGGGGATGGCCAATAATTTAAGTATCTGTGATAATACTCGTGATTATTTTTATTACTTATCAACATCAATTGCTTTGTATTTAGTAAGTATTATGTAAAAATATGAGTCATTTGCATTGTCGGAATGCAATGAAAATGAATAAGTACTTATGAATTTATTTTAATTTCCTACGGCAAATTTTGCCTATCAAATCCTTTAATTATTTTTCAAGATACTTATTCAGCAATATATACAATATAAAGATGCACTAAAGTATGCCGCATAATGAAAATAAGTAAAAGAAAATATAAAAAAGAAATTTCGTTACATTCCAACGGTTCAGACAGCATGTAAAAATCGTCACGTACAGCCATTCATGTTTTTATTGCTATTGTTTCTATTACAATTATTGATATTGGTAATGATTATTCTCATTAACAATCGTAGTCATTGTTAATGTCGATGTTATTCATATTACTATTAACAGTATTATGAATATGCCAATAACATTAATAATGATAATTTATCATCAGTACTAATAAAAAAGCAACAATAATCTGTTGAATAAACAACAGATTATTGTTGTTTATTCAGTTAGTTATTATTACTAACATAATACCCATAATCAATATTATTGATATAACAAATATATATATAAATAATTATTATTGTCTTTGTTATGTCAATAACAACAATAATTATTGTTGTTAACAGAAATAATATTGTTAGCAATATATTATTAGAAATAATATTGTTATTTTTATATCAATAATAATTATTATTATTTCTATAACAATTATTATTATTATTGACATTGAAACGACTTTCATCGATAATTATTACGCATATTCATATTGTTATTGCTAATACAATAGTAATAATAATAATATTAGTCGACTGGAAATAGTGATATCAAACGTACTGTTGCCGATAAGAACCTAAGATTCCTCTCAAATGAAAGAGAGAAGACCTTTCGACGAAAAACGTCCTCTCTGACCCAAACAAACTCGAGCGAAAAAAAGTGTACCTATGGGTATAAATTTGTGCGGATGGAAATCGATGTAGGACTGTGGTTTGAAAACTATACGCAAATTTCCGTGGCCCCTTACTCGCGAGACGTGCTCGTCGTTATAGTTGCTGCGGTCTTTACATTGTGCTTTGCGTGTTCGGTACGAGACGATAGAGGAGAAGAGGAGAAAAAAAACTGTTTTGGCGATTGTACGGTGAGCTCATTCGTATAATAAAAGCGAACGAAGCCTAAGGGCCATTTACCCAGACGTTTTTGTTGCGATCTCACCCCTCTCCCCCTTTCGGCCGGCAATACTTGCCTCTTTACCACGATCTTTATCGCGCTCGCCTTAGTTACACACGCGACCCATTTTTTCGCTTACCTTTCCGCAAGCCCTGTGCGTTATTGTCATGTGTGTACGCTGTTGGGAGAGTTCAAAGTTGGACGTTTTTTAAATAGCCCAGTCACTATGTACTTTTAACCTTGCAAAAATTCCGTTGTCGCTCTTTTTTGTTTTAACCGTTTGGAGGAGGAGGGTTACTGGTAGTCTAAATTCAAAATGGCGACCAAATTCTCCATGTGCTTATCCACCATGTTGAATTTTTTGAAAAATTGTTTTTCTTTAACTACTCGGTCATTTTCAATTTTTGAGTAAAAATGGTAAGGACTAAACTTGTAGGAAATTCAATTTCCTGCAACTTTGGTTATTACAGTTTTTTTCTACAATCGATATTTTCCGAATTAAACCTGAAAAAAGCGGCGAAGTAAAACTATTGCATTATCTCATTTACCTTTAACTTTAGGGTATGAATGAACATAAACAAACTTGTAGGGAATTGAGTTTTCGACAATTTTGGCCTTTACCTTTTTTCCCCTACAATCAATATTTAAGGTGGTACGGCAATGACAAAGGAAAAGAGAACCGTCAAAATATTTTTTCGCGAACCATTCTACAACTGAATGTCTCTGTGATATGAAATGCAAACTATTTTTATTAAAAGAGAAAGTAAGAGAGAGAGATAGGGAGGGAGGATTTTTTTTCTCTTCTTGAGTGATTGATTGCGAGTTTTATTATGCCTTGGAAACAAGTTGAGGCAAAATAACAAAATAGTGACATGGTTTAACAAAATAAAAATAACTTGAAATAGAAAAAGTTAAAGTAATACTCCTGAAACCGAAAATTTCGAACACTATACTGAGCCTTTACGAATTATTTAAAGTACCCTAATCTTTTACCCTTGTTTAAAGTACCCTATTTAATTTAATAGAATTTAATTTATCAGAATTTAAAAAATAAAAAGAATTATCTAAAGTACTCTAATCTAATTTAAAGCACCATAACACACCAGAGATAAAAATAGGTTAATGTGTGTAATTTGACGTGCAGTTAGATGGGCAAGACGTTCACGCTGCTGATAATTTTTTTACGTTGTGGAGCGCTAAATAGGGATCCTAAAAAGTCTCCATCCGATTTTCTTAGCGCAAGTCTACCAAAGAAAATTTGGAAAATTGAGAAAGAAAATAATTCGCTGCGTTCCAACGGTGCAAACTTTGTGATCAAATATATTCAATATTTCACAATCAAGGTTTGATGGAAGATTACGAATCTTGGCCGGCGAATGAAGCTGCTGCCAACCTCAATGTCCGTGAAGTTGCCGTATTTCGGCAACACTTAATATTAATTGATGGTAATAATAATTAATCTCGTGACATAAATATAAATAGGCATAGCTATAAATGACTTAAAATTTCATTCCAAATTTTATAAAACATTCGCGGACGCAGTTTTTTTCTTCATAATAATCATCGATAATGTTATACTTTTTCAAGTTGATAGTAACACAAAAGTTTTTCTTATTTACGCAATAAAAATATAAAAATGCATAATTTTGGAGTGTAATTATTTTTTTTATGAAAAATTAGTACCTACAGAATAAATCTGTACCCCGTATCAATTTTTTTTTTTCAGGTTTGTCGAAAAAGAAATTCATAAACCGTCATTCGACTCAACTGGACCGCTCCAACCTCCTTCAGCCTATAACAAAAACCAGTTATATGATGTTGAAGTTTACATCGTTGGGACGCAACGAAAATTCTTCTTTTTTTGCGGTTTTGGGTTACAAAAATAAATCCAACGTTTTTCAGGATTCTCATCAAAAATCTACAATCCAAATTGGTAAAAAATATTCTCGTTTATAACGAAAATAAAGAAGAAAAAATAGATTTTGTTGCATTCCAACGATGCAAGCTTCAAACACCGTTGTTTCATAATTTCGGGAGCATACGACGAGCCATTGGGAAACAAAACATATCCGCGCATTATTATGGCCATTGCTCGAAAATCTGATTCGAGATTATCGCTCTTGACGAGCGATAATCTCGAACACGTAGACATTCGAACAAAGTGTGCGTTTTATCTTTCTCTCGAGTGGATGGTAATTCAAGAATTGAAGTACAGATGATGTAGCCGGCGGAACGGGAGACGGGCGAGGAGAGGTGGATTACGCTCGGTGGTTTTCCTTACACTGGCTGGTCGAGCGCGACGGGGCGCCCCGGCACGCCGGGCGGCGAGACAAGGCGAGCGCCGCGCGGCGCGCCGCAGCGCGGAGGGGAGGGGGGATAACGCGCCAAAGTACGTGGTTGTACCAAAAGCGCGTCACACGTGCGCGTGCGCGCACCCGAGGCAGACGTGCGACGAGGGTGGCGTTAGCAATCGGGCGCGCAAGCAGAGTCAAGTTTAAGGCCACGAGACGTCGGTGACGTCACTACGTCGAACAGAAAAGACGGCTAGCTTATGCTCGTTGGCCCTAACCTTGGACAATATGCTGCCACCGGATAAAACCTCGAACGTTTTCGTACTCTCTAAAAAGCATACCCGTCATCAAACATCGCGATTCTTTTATCACTCGAATATATAAACGTAGCTTGCGGTCATTTATTAATTATTTTTGCTGTCAATTACGTGAGTTAGTTTTTTTTTTATTTTTGACGAGTATTTTGATGATTATTTCCAAGAGCATTAATTATTTTTTTCGTTCGTTATTAAAGTCGGGGGAGGGGGGGGCTTTGGCGTATCTCGAACTCTTGAGCGAAAAAACCGGCACCGCTGTGAAGAGAACGTTTCGAGGATAAGTGTTGTTGGAAAATAAACTCGATTTACCGAATCATTTAGAGAGATATCTCGTACGCAATGAAATTTATATATATTTTTCGATCACTTTATTTTTGCTATTGTAAGATTGTGGGTTTTTTTTTGTGATTCAGGGTGCAAATGTCTGACAAGATTTTGAGAAACGTTCGAGGGATTTTGGCAGCCGTGATTTGAAATTAAAATTGGAGGAATTAATAAAAAAACGTTTTCTATTGTAAGCCAATGATGCAATCGTCGTCATGATAAAAGGGCTCCTTTTTTATGCGATATTTTCTTCTGATCGGAGTACAGGGATGATGAGGTCGGGATTTTACAGGCTATTAAGGGGCTATACCAGTGTGAACGCGGAACATTTGGGTGATTTTCGGGAATTTTTTTGGAAGAAAAGTACTCGATTAAATGTTTCGGAAAATTGAGAATATATTTGGCTATGTTTGACCTATATTACATAATTTTTTCATAGAAAAATATTGAGATCCAAGCGACTTGTGCGCTGCCTTCGGAGGCGCCAAAAAAAAAGTTCCTCCACTGCTGACATGATTCCGGCCGATTGACTAGCTGAGACCGAAAGAGGAAAAAATGTCGTTAAACTGGAAGGTGCTTCCTGTACAAAGACGTAGTATTTTCGAAAAATATGAAAATCTAAAAAATGGTGTAGTTATGGAAAAAAAAGTCTGTTTTCTTGCCTAAAAATGGTTGTTTTTATCAATGCCAAATCGTCAATTTTCATCCAATAAAAAAATATCCTGCGTCATTGTAAAGTAATCAGTTCAAATTTCAAGTCAATTGGAGTTGCTCAATTGCTCCTTGAGTTACAGTGTCAGAAAATTGGAAAAATTTCATTTCATATTGTTGAAAGTATAATAATGTCATCTCATATTCTTGAAAGTATAAGCTGTCGAAAAACGCACAAAAAATCGATTTTTTGAAAGTGTCACACTGGTATTGCCCCTTAATGCATAGTCTTGTCGAGCTTGAGTTTCTTTTTTCATTTGAAAATATCGATAAATAATGATGTTATTATTATTTCTAAAATACAAATGATATGAAGATATGACAAAGTTTACTTTTACGATAACAATAAAACTTTCGTTTGAACAGATATTTTTTTGGAAAGATGGGTAATTACGAAAATTGCAAGCTGTAGCAAAAAAAATTAAATTTTCGACGAAAAAATACTTTAATAGTTTGTTATTTACAAATGGATTGACATATTTAAAAAAAAATCACCCGGTCATACGCGAGGAAATTTAACAAGCTAAGCTCTGTCCGAATTTGAAGTGGATCCAACGAATACATTTTGAGATACGACTTACGAGAAAAAAACGTCATAAATCGGTCAATTTTTTGGATGTTTACAAACTCTTTGCTGAAAATAAAAGTTTAGGCCCTAGGCTGTAAAACTATGCAATAAAAAGAAAATCTTTTTTCATGATATTTCAAGCTTATCCCTTTAGAGGTTCGGCTACTGTGACTAACCGAAAAATCGGGCGTATTAAAAAAAATATTTAAGGAATGAGTATGACGATTAAGAAATCGTTTGAACATATTTCTTTGTATGTACATTAACAAAGTAGTGTACCTACCAAATTTTATCTAAAATATTGATAATTAGTAAGAAGTTGTGAACAGTCTCGCGAAGGCCACTTGCACGTGAGGGACTCAACGGTGTACTAGATTTTATCCACCCAGTTTGATCTTAGACAAAAAAGAGTTTTTTTTTTCCCTTAAAATAGATAACATTGACTAAAAATTTACCGAACCTTTTTTGTTATCGTGTTTTCGTAATTAAAAATATGCATTTTTTTTTTTTCGATTTTTCGATGTTAAAAGATATTATCGTCAAGTCAATTTAAAGTAAATCCATTCATGCGATGTCGAGAAATCATGTACACAGTTTTGTAAAATATAGTTTCGAGACAATCACGTTGTAATCATAAGTTTACCTTCAATCTGACATTCCTGCACCATATGTTGGACCTTTTTCTTCAATTTGAGTTGCCTCAAGCGACAAACGAGTATTCGTCATTTTCACGGACGCCAAACCTTTTCTATTATTGAAGATGGGCTTTAAATCATTGAAAGGATCTTTAAATAATTAACGAGGTCTCTTGAATCGTTAAAGAGGTTCTTCAAATCATTAAAGTAGTTGGATTTCCAACGTTAGTAAAGGAGTCCGTTAAGGAGGTTTGAGGGTTAGCTTTATTGTCCAGGCTATACCGAGTCTACGAATTTTTTGAAACTTTTTCACCACAAAACACCAGAGATAAAAAATAGTTTAATGTATGTGATTTTACGTGCGGTCAAATGAGCAAGACGTTCACACTACGAGTGGTGTACTTTTTTTTGGCTATTTAACACCAAAATAAACCATTTCTAAAAACCGATCAACGCAAACTAAACCTTTGTAAATATTTAGAAAAAAAACCCATCTTGCCCATCGTAAACCATATATACTCGTATTCAATATTGAACCACGAAGGTTTGATGAAAGATCACGAATCTTGGCTGACGAATAAAAAAGCATTGCTGAGAACCTCCATGTTTGCGACGTTGCCGTATTTCGGTAACACTGAATATTAATTAATGGTAACAACAAATAATCTCGTGACATAAGAATAAATAGACATTATTATAAATGACTCAAAATTTCATTCCGACTTGTACAAAACATTCGCTGAGGCATTTTTTTCACAATAATCATCGATAATGTTATACTTTTTCAAGTCGGCAGTGACACAAAAGTTTGTCTTATTTGCTTAATAAAAGTATAAAAAAGCCCAGACTTCCGGTTGGATACGAGGCAAGAGCGGACGCGTTGAGAAAGCCGGGAGTGTAAATCGCAGCAATTGAGAGGAAGAAAGGGAGAAAAAGGGCAAGTGAGTAGTGGAGGAGAGAGGGGAGGGGCAGCCGAAAGCAAAGTGATAATAAGTTTAGTGGAAAACAGTGAGATGGGCGAAGTTTCGAGGAAGACTAATTGGGAGTGTGAAGAAGAGGTTAGGCGAGAAGATGGCCGGGAGGCGAGAGGGGACAACGAGAGCGGAAACGAGGCAGGAGAAAGGGAGCAGCAGCGCCGTGGGACTGAAAGGAACCACGAGGAGACAGCGGCCGATAAGGAAGGACGAGCAGCAGAAGTAACGGAGAAAAGGAAGAGAGGGCGTCCAAAGAAAAAGGAAACGAACAGAGATGTGAGGGAATTCTTCGAGTTAATAGAATCAACGGGTGGAGTGTGCGAGATACAATCGCCGCCACTGAAAAAATATAAAAACTATGGAGATACTGAAGAGGATGAGGAAGAGAAAAAGAGAAACGGGGAAAAGGAAAATGATCAAAAGGAGGAGAAAAACGAGGAGGACGAAGAATTGGAAGAAGGAGAAGAAGATGGAGAGGAGGAAGGGCAGAAAGAACATGAAGAGAAACACGTCAGCAATCTTTGTGTGTATACGTGGATGAAAGGAATTGAAGAAGCGGAGGTAAGGATGAGATGCACAATGAGGAATAGCGTGGCCGAGCTAGAAAAAAAAATGAAACAGTGGTGGAGGGAGGAAGTAAATAGAATAAAGGAAGAATGCGAGGAAGAGGGTGAGGAGCAGTGCGAGGAATGCGCGGAAAGACATCGGGAGATCGAGGAGTACAAAAGGGAGGTGAAGGAAATAAGAAAAAAAGCTGAGCAGGACCAGAAGCAGTGGGGGGAGGAGCGACGTATGTTGCTAAATATGATAAACAGGCTCGAAGGCAGTAAGCATGGAGGGGAGAAGGGTGGGACAGAAGGAAAATTCGAAGAAAACACAACGTGCAACAGAGAAGAAGGAAAGAGAAATGCGAGAAGGGCAACGGCGGAAAAAATAAGTGAGGACAGAAGATACGGGAGTATAGAACAAGAAGAGGGGTGGAGGAATCTCGAGGAGTCAGGATGTGGAACAGGGGAATCGGGACGGGGTTGGCACGTAGTAAGAAAGGAGAGAAGAAGAGCAGTAGGAGCGGATGAAAACAACAATGTCACGAAGGCAGGAGAAGACGCAAATCGCGAGGAGATCCTGGGGAGGAAGCCACGGGCAATAAATGAACGAGAGTGGCAAGAAGAAAACAATAGGAGGAAGCATCGAAGGAATAACATAAATATTACATTCCAAGAGGGGGAGAGAGATGAAAAGGACAAGGTGTTGGAGAAGGTTGAAGAAAGATGCAGGCAGAATATAAGGAGAAAAACAACTACAAAATTCTCTGGGAATGGGACTGTAATATTGAAGTTCCAAAGCTGGACCGAAAAGATGGAGAGCCTGAGAAGAAGGAAGGAACTGAAGGGAACGAATATATGGATAAACCATGACTTCACCAAAAGGGAGAAAGAGATACAAAAGTGGTTGCGAGAGGTAGCGAAACACGAGAGGAGATACGGCAGACAAGCAGAAGTAAGGTACATGAAAATTTGGTTGGAAGGGAGGTGGTGGAAATGGAACGAGGGGAAAGGAGATATCGAAAGAATGGGAGTAGAGGATGGATGGAGGCAGCCATTTCGGAACGACCGGGGAGGACGGCGTTGAGGATGACGAATTGGAGGAAGAACGAAGAGAGAAGAAAGAAGACACAGCGGGGTTAAGGGAAGAGACGGGAAAGAAAGAAGGCGTAAAGGGAAGTGGCGAAGTCAAAATATTATTATGGAATGTTGCAGGAATATTTAAAATTGGGGAAGCGTGGGGGTTTATAGAAGAAGCGGATATAGTCATTTTGCAAGAAACGTGGGTGGAGAAAAAAGATGAGACGAACGCAAGGTCAAAAATGAGTGAGAAATTTAAGTGGATGTTCAAAGCAGCGCATAAGGAAGCAGGGGCTAAACGGGGAAGGGCGAAGGGAGGTCAAGCGGTCGGGATAAAAAAGAGTTGGGACGGGAATTGGGAAATAAGGGAATGGGCATTTGGTCTAATATTGGGTAATGATAAAATAAGGGGGAAAACCGCAATAATAACAATATATAATAATGTTGGTATACAAAAGATAGAAAAACAGCTGAGAGAAGTAATAATGGAAGAGGCGAAACAAAAAGAGAAAGTACTAATTGTTGGGGATATGAACGCACGAATAGGGGGGGAGCAAGCAATAAACGAGGGAGGGCTGGATGAAAATGGCGGGGAAATAAGAAGATCCCAAGACAAGATATTAAACACGGAAGGAAGGAGAATGTTAAACCTGTGCGAAGAGGTGGGTTTGAAGGTGTTGAACGGAAGAATGAAAGGGGATAGGGAGGGCAAAGTGACATTCATAGGAGGGGGGGACGAATGTTGTGGGTCAGTGATAGACTACATAATAGTTGTGGATAGGGGTGGAAGGGATGAAATCAAATGGATGGAAGTGGTAGAGAGAATTGAGTCTGATCACCTACCAATATATGCGGTATGGGAAGAGGAAAACGTCGGAGAGGAAGAAGAAGAAGAGGAGCGTGAACAAGAAAGCGATAGGTTATTCTGGAATGATACAAAGGCAAAAAAGTTTATAGAAGAAATACAAAAAGAGAAAGAAATGGATAAAGGGAGGGAAGATTGGGAGGGGGTGAAAGAAAAAATCTGGAGAGCGGCCGAGAAGTCGGGGTTAAGGAAAAAATGTAAAAAAACAAAGAGAGAGAGAAGGTTGCCAAGGTGGTTCAACGACGAATGCAAAAAGCAGCGAAGTGCGGTATGGGAAAAATTGAAAGCGTTTACGAAACAAAGAAATCTGGAGAAAAAACAAGAGCTAGAAGAAGAAAGGAGGAAATTAAAAAAAACATACAGGGGGGCAAAAGAGGAATGGCGGTATAAAATTTGGGAGGAAGTCGGGAAGGCAAAGGACATGACAAAATGGTGGAAAGCAATTAATAAATTCAGGAATAAAGGAAGGGGTACAATTGGTGGTAAAATAACCAAGAAAGAATGGAAAGAGCATTTTGAAAGATTACTGAATGGAGAAGAGAATCAAGAGAGGGAAATGGGCGTAAGGGAAGAAGACGAAAGGGGCTCGGAGAGAGAAGAGACAGAAATAAATGAGGCGGAAAGAGAAGAGAAAAGGGAATTTTACGAGGTGTTCAGCTTGCAAGAGCTGGATGGGGCTCTGAAGAAGATGAAAAACGGAAAGGCGGCGGGGGAAGACGGGATTAGTGGGGAATTTTTGAAGTCACTACCAAGGGTACAAAGGGAAGAGCTGAGAGGGGCCTTAAACAAAATATGGTTAAGAGGAGGAATAGCGAAGGGATGGGAAACAGCAAGGATTGTGCCGATATATAAAGATGGAGAGAGGGACAAGGCGGAGAATTATAGGGGGGTATCACTATTAGATGTAGGATATAAGTTGCTAACAAAAATGATGACAGAGAGGCTAAACAAATGGATAGAGAGGAACAAAAAATTAAAAGAAAGTCAGGCAGGATTCCGGAAAGGCAGAGGAACAAGGGATCAGATATTTACTTTAAACGCGGTCATCAATAAACAATTAAAAGTGAAGGGAGGAAAGCTATATGTAGCGTTTGTTGATTTTAAGGCAGCTTTTGATCGAGTGTGTAGGGAAATAATGATCAGAAAATTAAAAGAGAAAGGAATCGAAGGGAATATGCTGGAAACAATAAAGGAAATTTATAAGGATAGAAGGGCCGAGGTGCAAACGAATGGAATAACTACGGACAGTTTCAGAACAAAGATAGGGGTAAGGCAAGGATGCGCATTAAGTGCGGTTTTATTCGATATATACGTAGATGATTTAGAGGATATGTGGGAAAAGAAAAATGAAGGAGGAGTGGTAATGGGGAAGGAAAAAATTTTTGCAATAAAATATGCTGATGATGTGGCGGCGATAGCTGATACAGTGGAGGGTTTAAGCAGCATATTAAAGGACTTGGAAAAATGGGCAGACAATAATAAAATGGAAATAAATGCGAAAAAAACAAAGATAATGATTTTTAGGAATGGGGGAAAAGGAAGGAAGAATGAAGAATGGGGGATTAAAGGGGACAAAATCCAGATAGTGAACGAGTTTAAATATTTAGGGTACTGGTTTACAAGTAGAAATTCAATTTGGGCACATGGTAAAAAGCTGGCCGGGAAAACGCAAAAGGCAGCAAATATGGTTTGGGGGATATGGAAGAGAGCGGGAAGACATATGATGGAAGAGAGACTCTATCTATTAGAAACTATAGTAAAAGCAGGAGCCATGTACGGAGTAGAGATTTGGGGAATAGGGGAAATTGGGGTGTTCGAAAGAATACAGAGCAGATACTGCAAAATGGCGCTAGGAATAAGTAAAACAACCCCGAATTATATTTGGAGAAGGGAGCTGGGTGTGCCAACAATGGCCTATTTGATAAGGGAAAGAGTGTTTAGGTACATAAGAGAGGTGCTGGGAATGGACGATTCAAGATGGCCAAAAATTTGTTTGATGGAGGAGGTAAGGGCAATTGGCAATGGAATGCCATCAAAGTGGGGGAAGAATTTGGAGAAAGTGTTAAAGGATATGGGGATAGAGGACGTAATAACAATGATAAGAGAAAAAAGGGAAGAGGGTAAAATAGATGAAAAGATGAAAGAAGGTTTAGAATGCCTAAAAAAGAAAATTTTGGACGAGGAGGAGGAAAGAATAGGAAAATCGTCATATAATAGCAACTACAAATATATCGTGGAAAATGACGAAAGGCCATGGAAGTATTGGGCGGAAGAGGGTGTGAAGGGTAGGGATAAAGAAATGTGGGCAAGATTAAGATGCGGAAATACATGGAGGGCGGGGAAGAAGGGGGAAAAAGACTGGAGATGCAGAATCTGCGAGAAAGAAAATGAAACAATGGAGCACCTGCTAATATGTGAAAAAGGATGGAAAATTGTAACGACGAAAGCGAAAAAGGAAGCTGAGGAGTGGGTGCGAGGAGTGGATAAGGTGGCGATAAAGGGGGAAATGATAAACATGTTGAGTGGAAAGATAAATATAGGGATATGCCAGTATTTCAGAGAAATAGAGGAACTATGTAAAAAAATGCGCAAGGAGGAAGAGGGAGTTGAAAGCGAGGGAGATGAGGCGTAAAGTGACAAAAAAAGAGCAAAGATATGCGGGGTAGAACATAGAATTAAGGTAGACGTAAGAAAAATGTGTTTGAACAAAGCGAAAACTTTTTGTAAAAAACTTGTAAAGCAAGTTGTGCAAATAAAACTCGATTATTATTATTATTATTATAAAAAAGCCCAATTTTGCCCTTTATATATTTGAGGAAAAATTAGCATCTACAGAATAATAATAACACACTGACAGAAAAATTCTATTGATATTAACTTCCAATAATGGAATGCAATAGGAAAAATTTGTTTTCACGAACAATCAAGTTAATTCAAATTTTTCGTGAAATTAAATTTTTCCTATTGCATTCCATTATTGGAATTATTTATTTCAAATGTATTTATTTATTAAAATCAATATCTATTTAATATCGTCCAATAACTAAATATTTTATTTAATCCTTATAAATCTGTGATTCGGTTTCATCTGCACGAAGAGAATTAAAAGGTAATTTTTGTCGTGAATTTCACGGTAAAAATTACCGTCATATATTTCAATGTAGTGACAAGTGGGAAAAACATAATAATTCGTATGCGACAAGTTTTTTTTAACTCACGTTACAGAAAATTTCAAGTACGTAGCTAAAATTTTACCTACTGTCGGTTAAAAATTACCAATCGCACCGTACGATATTTTTACTGTACTGCACAGTAAAATTTACCTGCGTCAACCTCAGAAGAAAAAATTCCTGTGAGGCTGGTAAACTTATTTTTATATATATATTTTTTCCCCTCATTGTGACCGTTTCTTTCCTCTACTGTTTTTGTTTACCTTTTTTCTCCATCTTTCTCCCTGTTCTCTTGCGGGCCCAACCACTTCTCCCTCTGTCATAATTTCGTCGCGAAATGCCGAAGAAAAACATTTCACGACGAATGTACGCAACTGGGTTTCAAACCCGGGACCTCACATCCGCAGTTTCAGAGGCGAGCACGCTAACCACTCGACCATCGCACCGGTTCCTTAATAAAATGTATTTTTTCTTCAAAGACTAGTGCGATAATAATCATAATAATAACCAACCTGTTTGTTTTTTGTTCGGAAATTTTGTTTCTTTCATATAAATTGGTATAATCAACAAACGGATAAAGAGAGAAATTTAATTATTAGAATTTATTTTTCATTTAATACTACCATTTTTTTACAATACATTTCGTACGGTCGTAAGCTCGAGTGATGTGAGTAATTTGCGCACATATTATTTTGTCATAATTTAAAATCGTAAAATCGTATTCACTCTTAAACATTTCAAAAGCCGTTGATGTAAGCAGTTTAGACGAATTTTTTTTGGGAACTTCCATCGCGCCATATGAGGAATAGATAGAAACTGAAACGAGACCGCGCACCCCTACTTAGCCCCACCGCCATACTATTCTGAAGTGAAAGGTATGAGGGGAATTTTTACCATGCAGTGCCTCAAAATTTCCGTACCGTACCGCATGATAATTTTAACCAAGCGCGCACGATAATTTTTACCGAGAGCACAATACATTTTCCTATAACATTCATTAAATTTTATAATAAATCTTAAAATAACTGTTATAAAGACGATACTTTTTTATAGACATTTTTGAAAGGCATAAAATAATAAAATGCACAGTAAAATTTCGCTGATATTATATATTTTTTAAATTTAAGTTTTGCGTATTTTGTTACATATCAAAATGTACTAGAAAATATGGTAAAATGTTCGATCTGAAGAAGAAATATCATTTTATTTTCGTGAAAATCTGTGTTCTACCCAGCAATAATAAGCGAAGTTTCAGGGTTGTCATCTGGTTACCGTTACTGCACGGTAATTTTTAACATTTAATTCTCTCCGTGTGTTCAAGAAACAATTTAGTTGAATCTACTAAGTCTATTTGATTTTTTTTTTTAAATTTAAATTCAGTAGTATTTCCGTAGAGTCAATCATTCTTCTATTTGATTGAACTAATGATGTGCCTTTATTGCGACACACATATCGAAGGGCGTGGAAGTAGAGAGGGTGGATAGAGAGGCATTGTGTGTGTGTGCGTGCGTGTGCGTGTGCGTGCGCGTGTGTGTGTGTGCGTGCGTGCGTGCGTGCGTGCGTGTGTGTGTGTGTGTGTGTGTGTGTGTGTGTGTGTGTGTGTGTGTGTGTGTGTGTGTGTGTGTGTGTGTGTGTGTGTGTGTGTTATGTTTGAAAAATGTATAGCATGTTATTCGATAAAACTCTCTAATTATCACAATGATATTAACTAGTATAGTATAGTATAGTAGTATATCCCTCCTTAAGTGCTTCATTTCATCATGAAGCATCATTATATCCTGCATCATTCCTGATCATCATTATAGTTGTCAATTTTGTGAATTTTTGTGAAATATAATGACGCTTCATTTCATTTTCGATTTATGAAATATTTTATGCATACAGTACACTTAGATTTACAGTCTACATTGTAAGCAAAACAAGTTTATTTGAATCGAATCTTCATTATTCATTTCGAAATATATTTAATATTTGACAAGAATAGCGGAAACAAATTAAAAAAATATCTTTAAAACAAATAAGATCGTAATAGGCCGTGAGACAAGGAAAAAATCGATTTGATTTAAATATATCCTATTTAAATTGAACATTTTTTTTGGCAGTGTACCTCGTGTGTATTTTTTTTTTGAGGTTGATTGAAAAAAAAAATCATAAACCGTCATTCGACTCGACTAGACCGCTCCAACCTCCTTAAAGAGGATGGATTTCGCAGTGAGCTCGTTCACGCAGTCGAGAAAGAAACGGAAAGCGATCTTTTTTCGGTATGCAGTTGGAGTCATCCGGAGTCAGCCGAGACTCCAAGGTAAAGCTCCCATATAGTCCGATATGGCGAGAGTTACGAAACACCCGGGGCTCGGATTACGCGAACCGTAGTATATACACCGGCGATATTCAACTGCATACGTGCCTTGGCGAAGCGACGTTTCCATACCGGGGACAGGAAAACGCAGCGTCGACCATTTCCGCGTCTCCTGTTACGCAATCAGCATCATTACATACATCATTCGCTATTTCGATCTTCCGAGCTGAAGAATTAAGTTTTTTAGCCTAACGCGTATCTGTACTCTACGAACGAACGCTTTTTAGGTCGCGTTATTAAGTTGAATATGGACAAAATTCCCCTCAAAGCCTCTCGGTGCAATGACGAACCGATTTTTTAATTACTCAATTGAGGAAAAGCAAAAAAGTTTAGCGCAGCTCGTTGAGTTTTTTCCCCCTGCGTTTGCATTATTTTGGACGTTTCTCCGTATAGCCTTGGGGACTTTCGCTATTCCATTCCGTTCCACATTTGGTCTTGTCACTCTGCTATTTCCAGTTTGTTCGTAGTAAATTTAGTAGATTTCGATATTTCTACATTTTTTCTGAAAAGTCGCGGCCACGAAAATTCTTCTGCTACTTACATTTTTCTAAGCTTTGTCGTTATTATTTTCTTTAAAGATTGTGTGGCCCACTGTATTTACCGTTGTTGTGGAATCTTTAGATTTTTTACACGTGAGGCAGTTTATATCGGGCATCTAGAATTATTTAGTGTATCATCAGATCGAAACGTGGGAAGCGTGTCATCTCCATAAAGCGCGGTGAAAATTGGACGATTTTTAAGATCGTAATTTTTCGTCAAACCCTCGGCAATTGGACTTGAAATTTTGACGGTTTATTTAAAACATATTAAAGTATAAAAAAAATTATTATAATTTTCATACAAAATGGCGACAACAGAGCCCATCTTGAAAAACGTATTCTTTTTACAAATAGTTTCACGGGAGGACGGTTTTCTCGTAAAGTATAAGACCTGGAACAAAAACAAAAAAAAAATTATAGTCTATATATAATAATAAATTATAATCTATACATAATAATAAATAATAATCTGTAATTAATAATAATATCAACTAATAACTATATATAATAATAAATTATAATCTATATATTATTAGCTATGGGGCTACGTACGGACTTTTTTAACCAAATTTTGAAAAAATGGCGCACTTTAAAAGAAATAAGTTTATTTTTGCCCAAAAAATAAGCAGTAAATTGTTTATAAAAAAAAGTTTACATTTAATCTCAAAACGGCTACGTACTCCCATCGAGAATGTAATTGTGAAGCTTAAAAGAAAAAATTCGGTACATGACCAATTGCATATTGTCTTTATGACCCTAATCGCCGCGGCGCGCGATAACACAACCGTGAAACTTCGTCTGCAGTAACTATGCAATAACAATGTAGCAAACAACAATTTCTATGCGTTGCTCGATCGCGTGAATCTCCATGACTAAACCTCAATACTTCCCGATGCCAGTTGTCAAAGATTAACGCTCTATATTCGACACGAAAAAAAAAAAATGGCGCGCAATTTAAAATGTCAGATCTTTTTCAGACACCCTTTATATATTTATGAAGGCCTTCGTAAAAAATCGTATTACGAAGGCTCGCACCCAAAAGAACCCAAAACAAACAATCTCCTCTCCCTCTTCGTATTATAAATAGTTACAACATTCCATCGCAATTTCAATCACGTGTTTGGGTTTCTTTCGGCGCATTCCCCTTCGCGATACGCACAGTTACGACGGCGGCCGACGGTTTCGCACGAGCAAAAAATTTCAAGATCGTTTTTCGAAGTAGCCCCTCCCCCCTCCCTGATTTGAAGATTTTCCTTTCAGTTACTTTTTATTGATATCGTCGATCGCAGAATTCTGCTGAAGTTTCTTTTCCAACGCCACTCTTCCTCTCTTGCCGGTACTTTCTCGTATCTTTATTTTTTTTTCTCGTCTGAACGACCGATGTGTTCAACCGACTGAGACTTCGCTACGCGCGTCAGAAAGCAACGAGCGAGAATAGAACGATCGCGTTGGAATTCTCCGACATCCTCGAAAATACACGGGGTGTCCCGCTGTAGGCTGATAATCGGCCTGTGTACGTGCGAGTGTTGCGTGTGTCGAAAGAAGAAGAAAGAAGAAAAAAAAATTATCCTCAATGGCTTGGTATCGTGTAAAAATTATCAACGCGTAATTGCGTAATATCGTACATCAGGCCGGCAGCTAATCAAGCCCCCTTCGTATATTGGTCGATGAAGATGCAATGTTTGCACACGAGAAACGAACGAATGACTCTTTCATGCAAAGCAAAAACCTTCGAGATGTGTTTGGTCGATTATCAATGATCCGTGACTTCCGGTGTAATTTGTTAACACACGCGGATGCTCGTAACGCACGAGAAACGACGGTCCTCGAATTATTGTTATTGTTATTATTGAGGAGAACATTATTAATATTGTTATCGATGGGTAACAATGATAACAATTATAACGATGATCAGGAATTATCATTGTAGTTCATAATTATAATGATGATCAGGAATGATCATTAAAATTCACAATTATAATGATGATCAGGAATGATCATTAAAATTCACAATTGTAATGATGATCAGGAATCTTCATTAAAGTTCACGATTATAATGATGATAAGGCATCATCATTAAAATTCACAATTATAATGATGATCAGGAATCATTAAAATTCACAATTGTAATGATGATCCGGAATCATCATTAAAATTCACAACTGTCATGATGATCAGGAATCATCA
Organism: Ophion obscuratus; assembly: GCA_964007375.1. Lineage (NCBI taxonomy): Eukaryota > Metazoa > Arthropoda > Insecta > Hymenoptera > Ichneumonidae > Ophion > Ophion obscuratus. Next base: position 45,737 of record CAXFZQ010000017.1, on the reverse strand, counting down.
TTAAAATTCACAATTATAATGATAATCAGGGATCATAATTAAAATTCACAATTATAATGATGATAAGGAATCATCATTAAAATTCACAATTATAATGATGATCAGGAATCATCATTAAAATTCACAATTATAATGATAATCATGAATAATCATTGAAATTCACAAGTATAATGATGACCAGGAATCATCATTAACATTGACAATTATAATCATGATCAGGAATCATCGTTAAAATTCATAATTATAACGATGATCAGGAATCTTAATTAAAATTGACAATTATAATGATGATCAGGAATGATCATTAAAATTCACAATTATAATGATGATCAGGAATCCTCATTAAAATTCACAATTATAATGATGATCAGGAATCATCATAAAAATTGACAATTATAATGATAATCAGGAATTATTAAAAATTCACAATTACAATGATGATCAGGAATCATCATTAAAATTCACAATTATAATTATGATCAGGAATCATAATTAAAATTGACAATTATAATGATAATCAGGAATCATCATTAAAATTGACAATTATAATGATGATCAGGGATCATCATTAAAATTCACAATTGTAATAATGATCAGGAATGATCATTAAAACTCACAATTATAATGATGTTCAGGAATCGTCATTAAAATTCAGAACTATAATGATGATCAGGACTCGTCATTAAAATTCACAATTATAATATTATGAAGGAATCGTGTTTCGCGGGCACACATACGCTTATTTATATTATATTATATTATATATTTAAGGGCTATGCCTAACTGTAAAAGTCGAAAGATCACTTTTTTTCATAACCACTATATTTTAACGGTCTATCATTCTATATATGTTTCCTGAATATTTCAAGGTGATCGGATAAAAATCATGATGTTAAAGTTTTTTTTGGAAAGCAATGATTTTTGATGTTTTTTTTAATTCCTTTTTTTTTCAAACTGTGAAAGTAGATCTCATATGAAAATACGTAAAAACGTTTGAGGGATTTTTGTAGTAGAAATCGGCCGAGAAAACGTTTGAGCAACGAGAAAAAATTGACTTCCGTTTCATTCCATCGATGCAAACTTCAACGTCGTTTTAGATTGACAGATTTATTGCCGTTATGTTCCCATGCAGAAATTTTGACCGGGATACCCTATGTCCGATCAAATCCCGATCAGGATTTGTCATGGATTCCCCAAAACCGGTATCCCGGTTAGAATCCAACTTGCATCAGTATCGGCATATGTACGACGACGATGGCATCATTTTGAAAATTTTGGCGTCACGTGTATTTTCTGTATTTCTATGGAATTCGTATCTATAGATAGGAATTTCTGTCTATAGATTCCTATCTATAAAATTCCTATCTATAGATAGGAATTACATAGTAATACCGAAAATACACGTGATGCCAAAATTTTCAAAATTATGCCATCGTCGTCGTACATATTCCGATACTGATGCAAGTTGGATTCTAACCGGGATACCGGTTTTGGGGAATAAGTCTCTGTTTATACCCACCGACATGTCGGTGGGTATAAACATGTATTCAAGACAAATTAAAATCAAATTCACAATAATTAGATTAAAATTTACACCAACCGTGAGTTCTTACGTATTTCGAGAGAAAACATTTCGTCGAGGCAAAGAAATTTTTGCAAAAAAAGTTGTGAGTTTCAAATATTACATTATAAATATGAAAAAAATCACAAAATGAGTTGTGAATTTCCTCAAAATGAAGAAAATAAAAATCGAATTCACGACAGTTATATTAAAATTTACACCACAAGTGTAAACGTATTTTGAGAGAAAACATTGTGTTGAGGCAAAGAAATGTTCGCACAAAAAGTTATGTGCAAAAATGTCTTTGCCTCGAGGCAATGTTTTCTCTCAAAATACGTACGAACTCACTTTTGGCGCAAATTTTAATCTAATCATTTTGAATTTGATTTTAATTTGTCTCAAATACGAAAAAATTCACAACTAATTTTGTGAATTTTTTTGTATTTATAATTTCTTGTCAATACATTTGCATTCACAGATTTTGGTGTAAATTTTTTTTAATTCACATCAAAATCTCGCGATGAGCGCGATCTGCCATTTGAGTCTTTGGACAAATTTTGTTTACTGATAGTTTAATGCACCAAAACTTTATAAATGTTATTTATTTTTATAATAAAGTTCACATGTCATAATTCCATTTTTGACATTTTATTTCAGCCTGTATTCACCCGTGATCCTTCCCAGATTCCTCAATGATTCCATGGGGAATCTATTTAGAGTCATTAAAGGATCCGGTTCTGGATCCCTAATGGAATCCAGTTTACGGATCTTACATTTAGTCTTCGAATCTGATCCGATATCGGACTAGATCCCGACTCGGAGCCCGGGGTACAAGTTAGAATCCAGCTGTATCCCTGCCAAAATTTCTGCACGGGTTGACGCCCGTTCGAATGCTCGAAGCGTCGTTCGATCTCAATAATAATTAAATATCGTCAGACAAAAAAATGAGTGTTCTTCAGGTGATACTTTTTCATATACTTGAATTTTGTGAAAAAATTGTCATCACGTTTTTTTATTTAGAAAAATCCCAAAAATTAGCTGTTTCCGACTACTAGGCATTACCTGTTTAGAGCTCTTCATCATCATCATCATTATTATTATTAGATGTTCACGCTTCGGGAAAGACACTTGCTCAGTTATTATTATTAGAACATCAATACCGTTATGGCGTTGAAGTTTGCAGCGTTGAAATGCAACAAAATATTATATTCTATATATTTTTTTCAGTTTTATTATGGTAAATAATTTTACTTATCCACTAATGACTTGGATCTCTAATGAGGATAAAAAAACCGGGTGGGAGTCGAAGCGTCGAATGACCAAAAATAGAACGAGAAAGATTTCGAAACGACAGAATTATGAACTTTCAAAATAACGAAGGTTAAATTATTCGAGAGCTCATTTATTCGAGAACATATATTCAGATAGTCTGCAGTTTGAGTCATACAAATACAGATTCGAACGATCTACAACATTTATATCTCCGAAATGGAAAAGAGTATCTAATATTCGTAATACTGTCTATAGCAAAAAGTCATATATCGAGACTACAAACATCGAATGTGTAGACCTTAGAAACGCAAATGATCGATGGTTCGAAATGGCGAATACCTAAATGGCGAACATGACATGGCTGCCTGATCCGACTGGCCACTAACGCCATCTGCCATCTTCATTCTGAAGCGCAAGTAGTATTGCTCGATCCCAAGTTTTCGATATCCGGATCGTTCGCCATTTTGGCCCATCGCTATTTTTACTGATCGACTTTTTGGTCCTTCGCTTTAATGAATTCGAAATTGCAAACAGTCGTAATATTTACAATTCGAGGATTTGACATCTCGAATTGTTTGGTGTATACATACAGGCGAATCGATATTATATCTCTCATTATTTTGTTAAATCTGATATTTTTTTTCGCTATGAATCAACTTCGAGATTTTTGTATTCACAATTTCGATTAACTATTTTACAGACTATCATAAAATTGATCTATCTAAATTGGAACGTTCTTCATTACTGAATTCGAATTTTCGGTCCTTCTGAATATTGATCGTTCGAAATTCCGATCCCCACTCGAAAAACCGTTCTAGTGATTTTCGGTACCTAAATCGGCGAAAAAAAATGTGAGCAAACGAAGAAAAAAATAAACTTTGTTTGCATTCCAACGATGTAAACTTCAACATCATTTATCGTTATTGATATACAACCCAAGGATATCTCACTAGAATATTTTCCGATCTTGACAAATTGAAGTTGACGACGTATCGTCGTATTACCAAGATGCTACCGTGGCGATAAAAATAGGATGCATGATCACTTTGTTTGTTCCAAGCGTGTACGCAACATGTGGTATCGACGACGTTAAAGTTTGCATCATTCGAATACAACGATTTATTTTTTATCTTCATTTCTATTGTCATCCTTAACCTTTTATTCTGCAAATTGAACTCGTAAATCTCCAAAGTTTTTGTATTATTAATTAAAAATAATTAATTTCCGTTACGTTACAACGATGCTCCAACATGTTGCGTTCGTAAGGAATGTTGTTTTACTCTCGGATGTTATGAGAAAGAGCATAATGAAAAAATTGTACGGAATGTTTTCAATTTTTCGTGTCGGTATTTTTCGTGTGAGAGAAACTGTTTGGAAAGTTTCACAATCGTTAACTACATAATTGTAGTATAATTAATTGTCAAGTACTGAAATTCTCATTATTTTCTCGTTCGACTCATCCATACGTCATTACCCAAATGGCATCTCAATTCTCTAAATTCTTGCCCCAATGAAAGCCCACCAATTCAGATAAAGCAATCCTCGGCAAAAATAAAATACTTTTGACTCGAGATGGAGACTTTGAATTACGATAAGTTTGAACGTCGGATCGTTGGAATGCACGGAAAATTCATTTTGTTCGAATCGCCCGAATTCTTTTTTGGCCGTTTCACGCTACGAAAATAGCTCGAATGTTTTTTTAGAATCCCTATCTGCGATCTTCCACCTGAATTCACATAACAAATTTTGGATAGTAACAAAAATAAATTTCTTTGCACATGATATAAGCATCAACGTTATTAATTTCGGCCACTTTTGCCCGGGTTTGTGTCTTCGAATGGGGATTGAAGCTCGAATCGTTGGAACGCAACGATTCTTTTTTTTTGTTAATTTTTCATTTCTTCCTTTTTATGCTTGAGGTCGCAAATGTTTAACAGAAATACGTAAAAAATTGTGCGTGATTTTCACTGGCGAAAAAAAAAAATCGAACGATTAAAAATGATTTTCGTTGGGTTTCAACGATGCAAACATTAACGTCATATCTCCCATACCTCGTTGAGTGCATCGTCGTTTAGCAAAATGTACTTATTGGAGCATTATCCTATTTTTCTCGAAATAGAATGGTTTTACACAAAACCTGTATAGAACATAAAAGATCAATCCCTTCATAGGCCACGACTTTTGTAGGAAATACTTTTCTCCAACATCAACATTTATTTGAATAAAATAGAAAAACTTTTGAAAAATCAGTGTTCGTGAGTTTTGGCCTTGAAAATGAAATTCGCCGGTATTTCCACTGTCATATTCGTGATCGGCGGGTCAAAATACATAGGTACACGAAATTCCAAATTAACGGGGTATCCCCCTCCCTGGAAGCAAAATTTGGAGGGTCTGAGTGATGCATTTTTTTCCAGCAACACATTGGTTGGAATAAATTAATTTTTTCCCAGCATGTTGTACACATGTTTGCGGTTACAATGTAATTTTTGCGGAAGAAAAATCTTTCAAAGTGTTCGCGATGCTGCAGCTGGCGTTGCAGTCCTCCAGCGGCGAGGCCCGAAACAACGGGAAACGAAAACAAAAAAAAATTCTTCAAATATATCCAACTGGCTATGGGTTCACGATCCACTTATCGAAATTTCGAAAAAACACGAAAAATGACAGCTTCTCCAAAGAAAACCTCATTTTTCTCTTGAAAAACAGCATGCTGAAGTCATTGTTATTAACAAATGGTTCATCCAATTAAAAAATGAGATCGTGAACCGAAAATGACTACTGTTTGAACGCTAACTGTGCAAATTCAAGTCAATAGTGCGAAAGTTACTCAAGATATCAATACCGCCGTGTCAAGATATGTAGTTTCGAGATAATCGCGTTCAAAGTTTCGGTACATATTTGACACGATCTTGTGAAATATTGTCGTCTTACCGTTAGTCAGCGATTCCGGCACCATATAAGTGTCCTTCCTCACCATCGCGATCGCGTTGCACGCCCAATCTATGCAATCTGCGGGCAGTTCGGGCCTCTTTTGAGTATTCTTGTGCTTTGATGTCCGCTTTCGTTACACGCAAATCGTCCTTAACCCGACGCACACTGTTCCACTAAAATAGGCGTAACTTCGTCAATTTTTAGAATTTCAGGGTTCGGTTGGTCTTGAAATATTCTTGAAAGTTCGCACTATAACAATATGCAAAAAAGAACGATTTTTTTAAGTTTCCAGAGAGGCATACCCCTTAATCGGCGGTATGGGCTTTTCGAAACTTCATGTAAAAAACTTGTTTTTCTGTATCCCGTATTCCGAATTAGTCCGGTAAAGATTGGGCGTAGGATTATGGAGAATTAGCGATGGAACAAAAAATCCAGAGCCTAAAAACAAAGCGACAAGCAGGTGAGAGCGCGGGACATTCCGACGAACGAGGCGAGCTCTTCGTGATGGTCAAGGTCTCTTTAGGACTCGTAGAAATTAGGTCGAGGCTCTCTCTCTCGCTCTCTATGCCTCTTTTTTCTCGTTCTCTCTCTCTCTCTTTCTCTCTCTCTCTTTCTCTCTCTCTCTCTCTCTCTCTCTCTTTCTCTCTCTCTCTCCCCTCCTTCTCTTCTTCTTTCTGCCTTTTCTACAGCCGATAACACAACACTCGAAACGAAGGCCGTGGCCTTCGCCGTGAGCCCAGGACCTTCATCCTCGCAATATCGATTCGGGGCCCCTGCCCGAACTATTTCTCATTATCTTTACGGCCTTTTCATTCCTGGTTTTCTCATACCTTAAGGCGGAATATACATTTATAACGATCAAAAAATCGATTTCTTTTTTTTTTCTCTTTAAGGGCGGGGTAAAGAATTAAATTTTTTTTTCATTTTTTTTAAATTTTTAAAATGAATGCATAATATATCAAGAATGTTGTGTTAAAATTTCAAATCGATCGGAGTAAAATTGAAGAAGTTATGAGTATTTGAGCGTCTATTGCTCCATGCCGTTCTTTTCTCTTCTGCGTTTTTCAAACCGTTTTTCTGAGACTTGTCATATTTGAAGTCCGTGTGCACAATAGCTCAAAATCTACTGGACCAATCGCTTTGAAATTTTGCGCAGTACTTCTTTACATAATTCACCAGGTATTGTCGAGAGCTTTTTTGTTTTTTTTAATAATTACTAATTTTTCAACAACAAATTAGCCGATTTTTTTTAGCGAAAATCGAGTTTTTGGCTCCCAAGTGCTACGAAAAATCGAAAAATCGAAGAAAAAAAAAATCCTCCCGTCATTACCTCGAGAAACATCTCCTTTAACAAATGCATTTTGATTTTTTTGTTTCAAATGATTCTGTTGCGAGTTATGGTGCACACCGCAAACCAACTTTTTTTCGAGGCGCTTCCGGGGTTTAATTTTCACTCGCTTAATTTCGAATATTTTGCAATGCAAATTTAGGAGAATGTTGTTCAAATGTTACTTTATTATATGTACATTTTTCAATAAACGAACACTATTCGTTACGCCAAAAAAAAAAAATCTTAAAAGCATGCCTTTTTTCGCCGAATTAACTTTACCCCGCCGTTAAACGATAGAACTATATACGTAGAATATTTTCCGAAAGTTTCAAAGCGAAATTCGAAAAACTTTTAACGTTACAGCCCGTCAACGATGTGCCTCACCGCTCGGATTCGGAGCGGACGTGAACTTCAAACGCGTTTTTCTTAAAACTGCATTATCGAAATTGACGTGCAGGATTGCTCAAAAACTACGAAGCCGATTGAGTTGAAACTTGGTGGAAATATTGATAATATTTGATGAGAATTGTTTTTGAAAAATTGGAAAAAAAACGACTTTTTTAATCCACATTTTACAGAAATGTTGCGTGAAATGTTGATTTTTTTTTGTAAACGCGTGCTATTTTCTTAAATGTGCATTTTCTTCATTTTAATTACCGTCGCATAGAAACTATACATGTTCTTACTGAAAAAAGATTTGAACTTTTTTACAAATCAAAGTCTACGGGAAGCTAGACTGCACGCCGATTCGCAACTCTCGGGGCGACCTTGCTGTAACAGCAGCTCCGTCATCTTGATGATGAATTAATATTAAAAAATTGTTTTGTATACTTAAATATACTATTAAGGCCTTAGGCCACAGTAACGGGTATAAAATCATGTACGAATTTAACCATTTTTTTCGTATGAAAAAGCGATTCACTCATAAAATTAATTACACATCTATTCAGTGTGAATATCAAGTTGTTAGAAAATATATTTTTTTTTTTCGATGTACAAAATGGCCGACTACTAATTTTTCCTTTTGTTATCATTTTTTAGGCGCTCCGCGGCGTGACATTTAGCATCCACATTTTTTTACCTAGAACAAAAAACAAAATTTCTCGTCAATCTATATTAAAATACCTAGAAAAGAACGTACGGAATTATAAAATATTGTTTTATTCTAAAGTTGGAGGTATTTGGACTTAAGAAATTAATTTTCGGTGAAAAATTTCGTTATAACTGCTCATAAAATGAAAAGTTTTCGATTAATCAGAAATTCCGTATGTACTTCTCGCGAAATGCAATTAGGAACATAACTTTTAAATTTTAAGTAAATCGAGTGAAAATTGTTGAAGTTATTTGTCACGCCAATTGGAAAAAAGCTGTTTCGAGAACTTTCGAGTAGTCGGCCATTTTGTACATCGAAAGAAAAAATATATATTTTCTAACAGCTTGATATTCATTCTAAATAGATATGTAATTAATTTTAGGAGTGAATCACTTTTTCATACGAAAAAAAATGGTTAAATTCGCACATGATTTTATACCCTTTACTGTGGTCCAAGGCCTTAATGTATATCTAACGTTTGATAATTGTATAATAATTATTTCTTAGTTTGAAAAATCCCTCAGTATTAGTATTGCTTGTTTTGTCCCTGTCTAAATGTATATCCCGGCTTAACCATCACCAACCCCCCGTCCTTCCTTGCCCCATTCGCCGTCTTCGATCCGTGCTGGTCTCGCGCCTATCCAAACGCACACCCGCGAACGCATATATACTCGGAGGGATATGCGTCGCGCGAATAGTGTAATACGCACCGGGCGGAACGAGGACTATTGGACGGAAAAAACATCACCTCTGGTCAAATGTTTTTTTCTGAGCTACTACAAACGATATTAAGTTTACTACAATCAACTACAAACCAAAAACTTCGGAAATCAATAAAAAATATTGAGATCGGAGATACTCGGGTGCCAAGTTCACAGAGGTACCTCTGTATGATATCGAGAACAATTGGCCGAAGTGTCTCACACGGATCAGTCGAATGCGAAACTCGAATTTTTGTTGAGGTTGACGTTTGCATCGTTGGAGATCCGTGAAAATTAAGGGGGAGACGGCGTGACGCGTAGCGTCGGCGGAATTAATGTGAAAAAAAACGACGATCGTTTTTCTTTCGTTAACACTCGTACGCAGAATATGAACCAAGAAAAAGTGAGGAATGTTGAAATTCGATCAAATGCTACGCTTTGAAACAAAAAGATTGAATTTTCTGAAAAAAAATGCCACATTTTGCTATGAAAGACTTTGTTTTTTTCTATTTTCAAAAACGTTTAGTGTAATGTTTTAGACAATGAGGTCAGAAAGATTTATTTCAAATTTCATCAGAATCGGTCGGTTCGTTTTTTAAGGCCTTAGGCCACTCTAGAGGCCGAAAAAATACGCTTTTCGGCGATTCCTTTTTTTTCAGAAAAACTACTAAATAAATCGAGATTACAACAAAGGGTGTTTATCATACATATCAGTGACTGTATACAATTTTTTTTAAGCGATTTATTTCAAAATGGCGGCTGTGCAGCGTTTATCTCAAAACTGCATTTTTTTAAGTTGGGCGGAAACATAACTCAGACAATTTTCAACCGATTCACTTGAAATGTTGCATATATCTTGAAAAATTAATTGTCTATGGAAGTACGTAGGATTTTTTTTTTTCATATTGCATAGTTCGTTTGTTATTAACGATTTATAGGCAAATTTTTGGAAATGAAAAATTTGCCTAAAAAATCCTCAGATGATTGCTAATAACAAATGAACTATGCAATATAGAAAAAAAAATCCTACGTACTTCCATAGACAATGTATTTTTCGAGATATATTCAACATTTCAAGTGAATCGGTTGAAAATTGTCTGAGTTATGTTTCCGGCCAACTTGAAAAATGCAGCTTAGAGATAAACGCTGCACAGCCGCCATTTGTGAAATTGATCGCTTCAAAAAAATTAATGTACACAGTCACTGATATGTATGATAAACACCCTTTTTTGTAATCTCGATTTATTTTGTAGTTTTTCTGAATAAAAAATCCCCAAAAAGCCTATTTCTTCTGCCTCTAGAGTGGCCTAACCCCTTAAGGGATCATCACAGTGTAACGCGTCGAAAAATAGCTGACTTTTTGCGATTTTATTTTCGATTGTCAAAATACGCGAATCGGTCTGATTTTTTTTATGTCAAATCAAAGCACTCATGAAGAACAGAAAATAAATTTTTAAACGTTTATTTTATTTTTCACATTTTTTTAACGGTTGAAAATGTTTTGGAAAGAAAAGGAGTCCTCACGGTGTACACGCCTGTGACCGTAAATATGATCTGAAACAAAATTTGGACAAAGATTATTAATCCGTATAAAAGCTGCTATTTTTCTAAGAAGGTTTTTTCGAATTCAAAATTGACAAAATATATGGAATATTTAAAAAATAAGCTTCCATAGCAAGATAAAGTATGGCGTGAAGAATGTTGTGTCAAAATTTGAGACGGAAAGCTTGATAACTGTTTCTTTGAGATTGTACACCGTTTTGAAAAACGACATTTCGAGGAAAACGCGTTTAAAGTTTCGAGTGTGGAATTTTCATATAAATTGTCTACTTACGTTCATGTGAGTATATCAACAGCATGTTTATAACCGCCTATACTATCGGGTAATGCAACAACAAAAATCGATTTTTTGAAAATTTTGAATGCCACGCCAGTTTTGAAAATGCAGTTTAGAGGACCGTGCCATACCTTCGCCATTTTTAAAGGTCAATAAAAAGTATACCATGTAAATAACAAAAGTAGTAACGAAACGCACCCTGCGTCTCAAAAATGGCGAAGAAATCTTTCCTTAAAAAAAAAAATCACAAAAGAACAGCAAATTTAGTCAGCGAACTTGGAAACGAAAGCGTCGACGTTAAAAAAAAAAAGAAAGAAGAAAAAATCAGCATTAGAAGAGAATAAGGAGAAGAAAAAATACGAGACGAGTAGTCGAGGCATCGTTCGCCCGATCCGGCGTCACGGTGGATTTCAAGGTTAGCGCTGCCCCACTCGACGACGTCGGCGATTTCCGGCGAGACTCGGTGTCTAAAATTGCGATGGCGCGTCGACGTCGTTGTCGCCGTCGTCGTTGTTGTCGTTCGAGCGATCGCGGCTCTTACAGAAAAGCCAAGTTCAAGGCCAACGAAAGCGAAGCTGTCGATGTTCCTTCTCTCTTGCTTCTCTTTCCGACCACCCTCCGACCCCCCCCTGACGTTGCCGCGCCATGCGCCCTAATCTCTTATCCGTCCGAGGATACCGCATAGTTGGTTTAAAGGAACTCGACAGACTACACACACACCCACACCCACACGCATTTAAGCACCCACACACATGTACACGCCCGCCGGCATGATTGATACACGGACGGATTCGACAAATAATCCACAATCTTGTTCAACCCTTGCCCTCTTTACTCCTCCATGCCGCGTGACCATCATCAAGATGAGGAGGGCTTCTCGTACGCGCACCTGCACTGCCAAAAAAATATTTAATTTAAATAGGGTCTATTTAAATCAAATAGGCTTTTTCCTTGGCTCACGGCCTACTACGATCTTATTTGTTTCAAGGATATTTTTTTATTTGTTTCAGCTATTCTTTTTAAATATTCAACATATTCAAATTAAATAAATACAGATTCGATTCAACTAATTGTCTATTTGCTTACAGTGTACCCTGTAATGCTAAGTGTACTATACACAAAATATTCCCTAAATCCAAAATAAAATCAAATACTTAAGGCCTTAGGCCACAGTAACGGGTATAAAATCACGTGCGAACTTAACAATTTTTTTCGTATGAAAAAGCGATTCACTTATAAAATTAATTACACATTTATTCAGTATGAATATCATGCTGTTAGAAAAAATGTATATTTTTTTTCGGTGTACAAAATGGCCAACTACTAATATTTTCTTTTGTTATCTTTTTTTATTTTTTTACCTAGAACAAAAAACAAAAATCCTCGTCAATCTACATTAGAATACCTAGAGAAGTACGTAGGGAATTTAAAAAATATTGTTTTATACAAAAGTTGTAGGTATTTGAACTTAAGAAATGAATTTTCAGTGAAAAATGGCGTTCTAACTGCTCATAAACTGCTCATAAAATGAAAAGTTTTCGATTAATCAGAAGTTCCGTACGTCTCTGCGAAATGCAATTAGGAACATAACTTTTAAATTTAAAGTAAATCGAGTGAAAATTGTTGAAGTTATTTGTCACGCCAATTGGAAAAAAGTCGTTTTGAGAGGTTTCGAGTAGGCCATTTTGTACATCGAAAAAAAAAATTCTAACAGCTTGATATTCATACTAAATAGATGTGTAATTAATTTTATGAGTAAATCATTTTTTCATACGAAAAAAATTACTGTGGCGTAAAGTTACTGTGGCGTAAGGCCTTAATTGAGAGTTGAAGACAACGATTTTTTATCGTAATTCGTCATTCCCTGGCATTTTGAGATGATTTCTATCGAAGAAAATATTTGACCTATATGGAAATCGAACCTAGAACCCACCTACTCATAGCTATGCACGCTGCCCCTATGCTACCGAGTGCTTGTATCATCTTTGTCGCAAATATGGCTAAGAGACCAAATAAATTCCTATAATTATTTGCTGTATCACATAAACTATAACAATTAGTTAATAACATTGTGATCATTAGAGAGTTTTATCGAATAACATGCTATATATTTTTCTAACATACCATATACTATATATATATATATATCCTCTCTCTCCACCCTCTCTTCCCCCACACCTCTTTGATATGTGTGTTGCAATAAAGACAGACCATTCAATCAAATAGAAAAATGGTTGAGTCTACGAAAATTTTATTTTATTTAAATTTAAAAATATAAAATAGATCCATTTAATGGATTCAACTAAATTGTTTTTTGAGCAGATGAAACCGAATCGCAGGTTTATTAGAATTACACAAAATATTTATTTATTGGACGATATTGAATATATTTTTATTTGAATAAATAAATATATTTAAAGTAAATAATTTCAATAATGGAATGCAATAGGAAAAAATTGATTCCACGAAAAATCTAGTTAATTTTAATAAACAAAAATCAAATAGACGCGATTAGTTCATATCAATAGAATTTTTCTGTTAGTTCATGATCATCCGCCTCTCCTGGGTCCATAATTTCTCTCATCGGCCAAAATTCATTCCGGTATTCATAGAACTACGTATAGTACAGCTATAACTCAATAGCTACACTACCGTCGACCATGGACGTTTCTATCCTGCGTGTTGGATGTAATATGCGAAAAGGATATTTTGAGTCTGTTATATCTATATGTTGACAACATGTGAATGTTTTAGGAACGTTCCTTAAGGGGCCGTCCATAAATTACGTCATTTTAAAATAGGGGGGGGGGGGGGTATGGTCGTTGGATGACGGTAATGGTAATTGGATTATGACGGGGGGGGGGGGGGGGATCAGCAAAATTCGATGACGTAGTATATGGACGGCGCCTAAGGCGTTAGGCTACTGTGGAGACCCGAAAATCAGGGTTATTTAAAGAAAATTAATTTTAAAGGAATAAATAAGACAATTGGGAAATCGTCTGGACATTTATTTGTATTTACATTAACAAAGTTGTGTACCAAATTTGGGACAAAAGTATCAATAATTACAGAAGTTATAAACAATCTCGTGAAAGACCTTTGAACGTGAGGACTCAATGGTGTACTCAATTTTGGCCACCCGGTTGATCTGAAACAAAAGAAAACAAGTTTTTTTTTCAAAATAGTCAATATCGGCTAAGACTTGACCAAGTTTTTTTTTCGTTATCGTGTTTTAATAATCGAAAAAAGGTTTTTGAATCTTTTTCTCCATTCATCGAGGCTAAATGACATCATTATTGTTAATAACTAATGAAAAAAGCATGCTGGGAAGATAAACGTCGTTTAAGACTAAATCACTGTTACAGTGAATAAGTGTACTAAATATTTCAAGTAAATCCGTTCATTAGAACGTGGTTGAAGTTTGCATCGTTGGGATATAACGAAAATTCTTGTTTTTCTTGTATTTTTATTACTATGGAAAACATTTTCTCGCTGATTGACGTTGTAGATTTTTAATGAGGAACCCAAACAAATGTTTGAGTGATTTTTGTAGCCCAACTCCGCAAAAAAATGCTTTCGCTGTCTAAAAAATATACTTTTCGCTGCGTTCTAACAATACAAACTTCAATACTATTCATTCGATGTCGAGAAATGATTTACACCGTTTTGAAAAACATATAATAGTTTTGAGAAAAACTCTTTTAAGCGGAGAGATACGGTTTACGGGACGAAAAAATTGCTGATTTTCATGATCCTTTTTTAAAGGGAAAGATTTATTCACCATTTTTTGAGACTTGGGGTATGTTTTATTACTACTTTTGGCTGTTACTTGGTATTTTTTTAAATTAATCTTTAAAAAATAGCAATGGTATGGCATGGTCTTCTAAACGGGTTGCGGCGGATGTTGTCAGACGGCGTGACACGTAGCGTCGGCGGGATCAATCTAAAAAAAAAACAACGAATATTTTTCTTTCATTACCACTCATACGCACAATATGAACCAAGAAAAAGTGAGAAATGTTGCAAATAAATAAAATGGTACGCTTTGAAACAAAAAATTGAATTTTCCGACACAAAATCCTACATTTCGCAATAAAAAAATTATTATTTTTTTTTCATTTTCACGAACATTTAGGGTCATGTTTTAGACAATAAGGTTAGAAAAGTGTATACCATAATTCATCAGAATCGGTTGATTAGTTTTTTAGCAATACCTCACGGCAGTTTCGACAAAGCAGTTTAGAAGACCGTGCTATACCACCGCCATTTTGAAAGATTAATCAAAATAAAAAAATACCATGTAATTGTACTCTAAAAGTATGAGCTTGCAGTTGGCGTCGTTGGAATGCAACGATTTTCGTTTACTTCTTTATTTTCATCAGTATCGAAAACCATATTGTGTAGATTTGTATATTAGATCGCTAAATAATGGGCCGAACAAATGATCGCGAGATTTTTGTAGCTTAAGGCGTTATCCCCACTTGTAGCGCAAAAAAGGCCTTTTTCATGAATTTTTTTAAAGAAAACTACAAAACTTTTTTAATCGATCAATATACCATCTTAAAGAACACATCTTGAAGAACTTTCAGTAATTTTTTTATTGAAAAATATTACATTGTTTAGTGGCAAATGGCCGTCAATGAAATAATGTTTTTATATACACGGTTTGCGGTGACCAACATTGCGGCGAAGTGGATCATCTGAAAAAAAAAATGCGGATGGATTTAGTCAAATATAAGTATAAACTAGTCTTTAATCGAAGGATTTTAAAAAATATTCATTTTTCACAAAATGGCGGACAGTCAAAGTTAATGGTTCGATTTTAACGAAAAAAACTGCCGTTTTTTGGCTACAAAACGGCCATTTTTTTTCGAAAAAAAAAATCGAACGATTAAAGACTACATTTTTATGTATTAAATAAGCCTGCAAAATTTCAAGAAGATCGGTTCATTAGTGTTCGAGTAATCTTGGTCACCGACTTCAGAAATGCCATTTTGAGAAAAACGCGTTTAAAGTTTCAATTTCCGGTCGTTTACACAACGGATTCTTCTCTTTCAATGCTCATATCTCAGTCAATTTTGTTCGGATCGACTTGAAATTTTCAGGACATATTCTCAGATACTTATACTTCAAAAAAATGCAATAAAAAAAATCGATTTTTTCAAAATCGCAAGTGGGCGTAACCCCTTAAGCCTATCAAAGAAAAATTGAGAAATTCAGTCAACAAATATTTCGCCGAATTCCAACGATGCAAATTTCAACATCGTGCCAAAAGTAGTAAAACAGTAAAAGTAGTAATAAAACACACCCAAAGTCTCAAAAATAGTGAAGAAATCTTTCCTTTTAAAAAAGAATCGTGAAAATCAATAGATTATTTTCTCGCCTAAACGTATCTCCCCCCATAAAGCTGCTAGCATTTCTATCGTTCTGATCATAGGTTTACCTTCAATCTGCGATTCCTGCAACGTACGTTGGACCTTCCTTTTCAATTTGAGTTGCTTCAAGCGACAAACGAGCGTTCTTAATTGTCACAGTAGCCTAACCTCTTAACTTAATAAAATACTCAATGTGTTGAGTTGGAAACAGATATCAGAGATAAAATACATTATCGGATAGAATAAATGGATATATAGAACAAAGAAGATATAATAAATAATTGGGAATGAGGAATATCGATCCTTGTCAAATACAATACCTTTTTTATCGCAGTTTTTTTTGATAAACTGATTCTCTTTAAGCTAATTGAAATAATTTCAATTGAAAGTACTTAACGTTCCGTTCGTGAATTATTTCACATTTGCTAATCAAAGGCTTAAGGGTCGTCCATTAATCACGTGATGCTCAAAGAGGGGGGGGGGGGGGGAGTGTTGTGACATATCACGTGTATTTTTTTTGTAACTGCGCGGACAATGCTATTTAAATATATGACTGACAATATATATTATTTCATTTTGCACAATAAAATACCGTATTCTCTATCGCATTTGTCTGACATTTCTTGACAAAAAAATACACGTGATGTTGGGGGTGGGGGGGGGGGGGGGGGTTAGCCTAGAACCTCACCACATATCATCATGGGGGAGGGAGGCTCACAAAATGGTCTAAAAACCTCACTTGAGTAATGGACGACCCCTTACAACAGCGCGGGCCGGAAGGGGGGGGGGGATTGCTAGCGGCAATCCGATGTGACAGAACGGTCGAACCTACGCGACAAAATTGTAAAGGCTTCCAGAGGTGTGAGGGAGCCCTGAAAAGTCGTAATTACAAGCGTGAAGGAAATTACAGTAGGAAGAAAAAGGTTTCCATCAGTAAACGTTTTTCTTTTTTAAGGCGGGATATACATTTAGACAGGAAAAAAATAAGCAGTATTGAGGGATTTTTTAAACTAAGAAATAATTATTCTACAATGACCAAACTATAGGTATACTTTAATAGTATATTTAAGAATACGATGTTTTTTTTATTTATCATCAAAATGGCTGAGCTGTGGCAGAGTGTTACAGCAAGGTCGCCGCGGGAGTTGCGAATCGGCGTGCAGTCTAGCTTCCCGTCGACTTTGATTTGCAAAAGAGTTCAAACATTTTTTCAGATAGAACATGTATAGTTTCTATGTGACGGTAATTAAAATGAAGAAAATGCAAATTTGAGAAAATGGCACGCATTTACAAAAAAAAAATCAACATTTCACGCAACATTTCTGTAAAATGTGGATTAAAAAAGTAGTTTTTTCCCCAATTTTTCAAAACCAATTTTCGTCAAGTAGAATGTACCAAAATTATCAATATTTCTACCAAGTTTCAACTGAATCGGCTTAATAGTTTTTTATTAATCCTGCACGCCAATTTCGCTTTGAAACTTTGGGAAAATATACTGCATATATAGTTCTATCGTTTAAAGAAGAAAATAAAAAAGAAATCGATTTTTTGATCGTTGTAAATGTATATCCCGCCTTAAATACTCGTTCACTGGCTTGGGATATTATTCGCGGATGATTGCAGAGAGCAATATTCTTCTGCGACAAATGACATTGCGTTCGCGCCCGAGCTCCCTGGTACGCACAAAACGTGTGCGGTAGATGGAAAAAAAAACAGGCGAAGGCAGGAACGCGCGAGCGAGCGTCGATTTCGTACATATGCCCGTCGACGACTTTGTCTGCTTCTCGGCCAACGGATAAGTCAGGTTCAAGGCCAACGAGATAACTTTCCTCGTTCGTTCGCTCGTTCGTTCGTTGGTTCGTTACTTATTCGCGCGCGGCTGGCTCGTCGGTGCGAGCGCGAAGGCAAACCGCGCGACTCACACACGGCGCTAATTCCATTATGGCGAGCGACCGCGAGAGCCCCACCGTATAGGCAAAAATCTACCTATCTCCGCGACGAATATTCCTATCGCGGGCTTTCAATGTAGGAGGTATACAAAGCGGAACAAAAAAAAACTGTCGGAAGGAAAAATGGCGAGAGCTGATTGGAACGACAAAGAGTGACTGGTATACCCGAACAGGGCGTCGACACGTAAAAATCTTAAGGGGGAAATACTTTAAGGCGGGAGTCTGAATTGGAAGGTCCAAAAAAGCGTGTTTCGAGATTTTTTTGGAAGGGATAAAAACAAATAAGCCCAGTAAACATTGAGGTATCTTTTCGTGTATATTTAAAATGTATTAAAAAAATGTTTCAACATAAAACAATAAATGACTGCAGATTTTTCAGCCTATTCCATGTGCGACTTGCCACTGCAGTCCCCAATCGGCGGAAAAGATGCAGCTCATAATTCTTAACTGAGCCAAATAAACCAATAAAATTTCCAATTGTCATTTATTTTTCTTCTGAGTGAATTAAGAAAAAGTGAAGAAAAAAAATGAAATTGAAACTTTGCTCAGGCTAAAAAAAATGTTTATGAAAAAAATATAACGTGCTATAAAAATTATTTAAAAATACTTTTTCAACGCCTTTTTCAATTCACTGTGAAGAGGTTTTTATACTGAATAAAATAAACTTTGGTTTGATCGAATAGGTCGTTTAGTTTTTTTTGCTATCACGCCTGCGGATTTGGAAAAATCGTGAAAATGAAAACGGGAGGAAAACGCGCTTCAAAGTTTTTTATAGGAGAAAATATCAATATCAATTATCAATTGCTATCGATTATCAAGTTCATCTATCGGTTTATCAAGTTTATCTATCGATTTAAGCGATTAAAGGGAAAACGATTTTTCGGACCTTTTGATTCAGGCTCCCGTCTTAAGGCGAGATAAAAATGGCTAATTTTGGTGTTTTTTTTTTTTTTTTTTTTTTTTTAAACGGAAGATTTCTTCACCATTTTTGAGACTCAGGGTATGTTTCATTACCAATTTTCGCTGTTCATGGTATTAAAAAAATATCTTTAAAAATGGCGGAGGTACGGCGGCACTGTCTTCTAAACGACTTGCGGTGGATGTTGTCAGACGGCGTGACACGTAGCGTCGGCGGGATCAATCTGAAAAAAAAAAAAAAAAACACCAACGAAGATTTTTCTTTCATTGACACTCATACGCAGAATACGAACCACGAAAAAGTGAGAAGTGTTGAAAATCGACGAAATGGTACGCTTTGAAACAAATAGATTGATTTTTCCGAAAAAAAGGCTACATTTTCTAATAAAAAATACTTTTTTTTATTTCAAGAACATTTAGAGTCATGTTTTAGTTACAATAAGGTTAGAAAGATTTTAGAAAGATTGGATAGTTTTTTAGCTATACATCACGCCAGTTTTGAAAATGCAGTTGAGAAGATCG
The DNA here is from genome assembly GCA_964007375.1 of Ophion obscuratus. Lineage (NCBI taxonomy): Eukaryota > Metazoa > Arthropoda > Insecta > Hymenoptera > Ichneumonidae > Ophion > Ophion obscuratus. Next base: position 26,251 of record CAXFZQ010000017.1, on the reverse strand, counting down.
TGCCATATCTCCGCCATTTATGAAGATTCATTTTTGAAAAATATCATCCAACAGCCCTAACGGGTAACGAAACATGCCCCAAGTCTCAAAAATGTTGAAGGAATCTTTCCTTTGAAAAAAACCATCACGGAAATGGGCAAATGTTTTCCTCGCCTAAAGGTTTCTCTCCCCTTAATATATTTTACAACAAAAAAAACGGGCTTTTTAATCTACTGCGAGAAATTTTAGTCGCCGCCGATTAAAAAGAAAAGTTCACGAAAATATGACGTTGAAGTTTGCATCGTTGGGAGACAACGATGTTTTTTTTCTATTTATATATTTTTATTAGTATCCAAAGCCTTCTTTTCTTACAAATTGATGTCGTAAATCTCTAATAAGGATAGGTCAAAACGTTGGAGTGATTTCCAGTCTTAATCGGCCAAAAAAAATGTGAGAAAGAAAAAATAATCCAATGCCGTTACGTTCCAACGATGCAAACTTCATCGTGATGTGAAAATCGTATATGTGGTTTACGGTGTATCGATTTTTATGGTATCGAAGTTTGCGTGGTTGGAATGCAACGAAAATCCATATTCATATTTTGATTCCTCATTTTTATTGTGATACCAAATTATTTTTGCAAATTTTCATTGCAGCCAATTAGGGTCTCGAAAAATGGTTGAGGGATTTTGGTTAATAAAGTATGCTGGAAGAAATTTCAGGAGGCCAAAAAAATTCATTTTAATGGCCCTCCAAAGGTACAAACTTCAATGCCATCGATTTTTTCAATCTCACGCTTTTGCATAGTGTCTTCAGGTGGACGAAAAAATGGATGTCCATCTTAAGGTCTCAAATCAAGTGGTAGCGCTGGATACTTTTTTACCCCATTCGATTTACAAGGAAATTTCGCTGTTTGGGATCGAAGTGGAATGAATCAACGACAAATTCATTTTTTTTTGTCTAGTTGAAGATTCTCGAAGCTGATATTTACAGACATGAAATGGTTTTTTTTTTAAATTCTCGATATCATTATGTTTGACACAAATTTAAATTCATTGACAACAATTCTAAACACTGTTTAGGAAAGTCATTTTTTTTTTATTTTGTAAAGGGAATAGACGCACTTTGCAAATAGTTTTAATTTGGGTAAACATAATGATATGGAGGTTTTCCAGAAAAACTTTGTAGACTTCCAAAGGCCGGTGTTAATAATCTTCAAGCGAATTCGAAAGATATTCATTAGTTGTTGATTCATTCAAGTTCGAGCGTAGAGAGTCAGATTGTTTAAAAAAATCCAATGGGGCAAACAAATTATTCGAAGTTACCACTTAGACTTGAATTCGAGAGCTCAAATTTGGAATTTATTTTATACCTAAAAATATTGTCCAGCCTGGTAAAGGTCTTTGTTTCCTTTTCGACACATGTAGAAAAAAAACGGCAAACAAACCCAATCGAATTCTTATCGAGCAAAAAATAAAAAGAAGGTGCCCTCTCTCTCCCTCTTGCTTTGCAGAGAATAAAAACCAGAATACTAATGAAAAACGCGAAAGGGAGACGAAAAAATTATCGCTCGCTTCCCCAACGTCATTTTTCAATCCAGCAGCGCGTCCCCTCACCGCATCTCACTGCTCTCTCGAGTCGTGAGAACCCCGGCTGAAAAAGCATGCATGCGCGCGGCAGCAGCTGGATTCTAAAAATGCTCGACGAACGGCCTGCGGACTTAAAAATAGTGTGTGCGTTAAGAAAACAGAAATAAAAAACAAGCGAGGAAAAAAGAAAGGCTAAAAAAGTCGTGCAGATTAGAAAATTCCACACGATGCTTCCTCTCGCCATTTTATTTCGCCCTCGTAGTTGCTTCTATACCAGAGCCAGTCGATTTTTCAGTGGTTCCTACCTCTTGGTGCAAGCTTCGAGAGTGCCATGAAACGATAAGGAAGCAACGCTCGAGTTTCTTATTTATAAGAACTTTTTCGCAACTCGTCTCTGAAAGATATTTTATTTATATAAAGAAGAAAAAAAAAATACCTGCCGATATCTGGAAATTTGAGACAAGTGGAGAGTTTGTTGTTTTCCAAAATTGCAACAATTTTCCACCCCGGAGTGATAGGCTCGTTTAATTCTGAACAGCCGCCAATCATATGTCAATTGCGACAAAAACATTCAGGCCTTCGCGAAATTTGAACAGGTTTATAGTACAGCCGTGCTATACATTGGAATCGGAAAAACGGTTTTTTTATAGGTGATTTTGTAGGTGCCGCCGGTGCTAAATCCAAGTTTGCCTAAAAATCGGGGTGTAGGGTTTTTTTAGGGGATGAAGGGGGATGGGGGTGGATTGATGCCAAACTACAACCCCTACGAGGTCGGCGCCGGGAGACAAAATGTTCAGAAAAATCCGGGCTTTGTTTCTGTCCACGGCGCCGAAGTCGTGGAAGTTCATTTTGGGGGTGAAAAAGTGGGGTGAAATTTTGAAAAATCAGTTTTAATCCGATAACTCTTTAGGAAAAATTCATACAATTTTTGTTTAAATTGGAACGTCGTAGCCCTCAAAAAGACGCGTTGATCTATTATTTGATCATCCCTTTCCGATAATATCTTCATTCACAAAAAAATGGTTGAAATGTCAAAAAGAAAAATTGTTTATTGAATAACTTATAAACAATCGATTTTTCGGGCATGGTTCAAATTTACAAAATATAGAGAGTAGATTTCTCTATATTTGCGTTTCCATGTACCGCCCTTGAATTTTGCTTTTTCCAACCCCTCTCGGGGATTGAAAAGTAAAAATGAAATTCTGGGTAAACTATTAACCGAAAATAAAGAGATACGAGTTTTGCACTGTGGACAAAAATGTAGGTGAGGGTCCAAGCTACAAATTGTTCCACGGCGTCGAATTCGTGCGGTCAATAGTTTTCCCAGAATTCCATTTTTCGTTTTCAACCCCCGAGAGGGGTTGCAAAAAGCAAAATTCAAGGGTGGTTTATAGAAACGAAAATATAGAGAAAATTATTCTCTATATTTCGTACATTTGAACCATACCCGAACAATCGATTGTTTTTGAGCTATTCAATAAACAATTTTTTTTTTCCATTTCAACCTTTTTTTTTGGGGGGTAAAGATATTATCGGAGAGTGATGATAAAATACTCGATCGATGCGTCTTTTCACGGACACAACGTTCCCATTTGAACAAAAAGTGTACGAATTTTTCCTAAAGAGTTATTGAATTAAAACTGATTTTTCATAATTTCATCCCACTTTTTCGCCCCCAAAATGTACTTCCACGACTTCGGCGCTGTGGGCAAAACTAAAGCCCGGATTTTTCTGAACATTTTGTCTCGCGGCGCCGACCTCATAGGAGTTGTAGTTTGGCATTAATCCACCCCCATCCCCCTTCATCCCCTAAAAATAAAACCCTGCACCCCGATTTTTACGCAAACTTGAACCCAAACAAACCCAAACGACCTTCGGTGGTAGTCGTCTAGTGTACAAAAATGTTGTTCCGATATCTGACAACTTATTATGTTGAAGTTTGCATCCTTGCAACGTAACAGATCTGATTTCTTGTTAATTTATAAAGAAAAATTTTCACCCATCCAGGCTATAAAAATCACTTTTACATGTTTAAATATTCTTGTTAGAGATGTACGACCTCAATTTGCGAAATAAAAGGTTTTGGATGATAATAAAAATGAAGAAATGAAGAAAAGAAATCGTTGCATTTGAACGATGCAAACTTCAACGCAGTGAAAATTTGCCGAATTTAGCCTACGCAAGAGACGCAAAGACGCAATTTAGCACACGCAATCCCAGAAATTATTCACGAATGTCATTGTTCGTCGTTCTGGAGATTCTGGAAAATCTTGCATCATTGAAATGCGACGTAAAAGAATTTCTTTTACGTATCCTCATTACGAATGTCCAGCGTCAACGTGCCAAAAAAAGTTTTGGATACTAATAAAAAATGTAGAAATAAAATAATAAAAGAAAAAATCGTCGCGTTCCAACGATGCAAAGTTCATCCCAATTTCGTTCACCAACACAAACATCATCCCTACTGGGGAAGCAAAAAACAAGTAAAAAACTTCGTCAAGAACGCAAAAATATAATTGACCATATAAACACAGTGGAAACTCCGATCGATCCTCTGCCTCTTTCGCAATTTCGAAATTGAATCTGTCGCGTTCGTACCTTCAACGTAAATCTTTCGTTCTGCGTTTTTTTTTCTTTCTATGACTTATTTGATATTTTTCATCTTTCAGGCCTGCATGATGTCTGGTAATACCGTTGAGACCATAATAGGAAATAATAGGACGATGCCGAGTATCAAACAGGAAGTCGAGAGTCCGACAACGCCAACGCAAAATTATCACCAGGTTTGCTCGCCGAGCACCACCATTCAGCATCAGGAGGTAATTTTTGCTTGATCGTCACTACAGCGCTATCTTAAACCATATGTATAATGTGTGCACGAAGTATTAAACGTGGAATTTTTATTGTTATTTTTTTTCGCAATTCAAAGAATGTCGCGTCGTTGTTATCGTTATTACTGCCTAGTTTTGCTCACGTGCGGGACGCGCGACATAAAAGAATATTGTTTCAATTATGGATACATGGACGTGTGTGGCCAAAAGTAAGCAGTAATGATGTTAAGGCGGGATATACATTTACAACGATCAAAAAATCGATTTCTTTTTTTTTTTCATTTACACGATAGAACTATACATGTAGAATATTTTCCCAAAGTTCCAAAGCGAAATTCGCAACTCCCGCGGCCACCTTGCTGTAAAACTCTGCCACAGCTTCGCCATTTTGATGATGAATTAATTTAAAAAAAAATTGTTTTGTATACTTAAATATACTGTCAAAGTATACCTAAAGTTTGATAATTGTAGAATAATTATTTCTTAGTTTAAAAAATCCCTCAACATTGCTTATTTTTTTCCTGTCTAAATGTATATCCGAGACACGGAGTTGAAGTTGCGATCGTTGGAGTGCAACGAAAACTCTTTTTCATTTCTTACTTTCTTTACTATCAGAAATCCTATTATGCAGATTTAAATTGTACGTCGCTAGATAAGAATCCCTAAAAATGTTCGCGTGTTTTTCGTAGCTGAAATCTGCTAAAGGAAATTTGGAGAAAAGAAAATTCGTTGAATCGCAACATCGTTGAAATGCAACGAAAATCAAGTATTGTTTATTTTACACATTTTCCTTCACAAATTTGAGCTACGAAAAACACGCGGACAACTAAGAATTTTTGTTTAGCGACAACCTAAATCTAAAAATATGGAGTAAGAAAAATTAGACGTGTCATACTTCACAACGTGGCTCGAAACGTTTGGTGATTCTTTGGCAGCTGGCAAACAGCTTGAACTCGATACTGCTAAAAATGCGATTCTAACCAGATCCGGATTCAGATCGAAACTCTTAGTTTAAAGACCAAAAGAACCAAAAAGGGATGATTCTTTTCAATTCAATGTAGTCTGCTCTGGGATCATCAGAGATTTTGTTCTTCAAACTATTCTTTTCAATAAATTGGCTCTAAAGCGTGTGCGAATCTTAAAAAAAAATTAATGTTATTACATTCAGTGCGATTTATCTTGGCTAAAATTTGTTCATTGAACGGAACATAAAATTCGCGATAAGAAACTCCGAGCAGTGGGATGTCAAGAATGCAGCAAAAAAAAACAATGAATAGAAACTTCATTGTCATGATGGCGTACCGGCAATTAGTGAAATTTTCGTATCTCTGTCTCAGGCAAAATGGCAACGATCAGTATAAATGAAAAAATATTTGAATAAGAAGTTCCGGAGTAACAGGCTTTGTTACAACCGGCATATACTTTTATATATATATATAGGAGCGCCTGCTCGTAAAGGCTGGAATTTGGGTCCGCCAATGCAAAGTTATGACAAAGTGAAGGGGCTCATACCACGCGACATATGAGTGCGAGGGAGATAGCTGAGAATCCGTTTCTCACTTTTCTCCGAGACGACTCGATATTTCGGAAAAAAAGCAGACTCATTTTGCACTCTATCGGAAAGTGAACGAAGTGAGACTCTTGGCTTTTATTTAAAAACACTTACCTTCTTGGAGGGGAGTGGGCGCTGGGAATTTTCTATCGACTGAGCGGCTCTCACCTCGCTTTGAATTGCCCGGAGTTGAGGTTGTACAGGCACGTACTAATGGATAGCCGCGGAATCCTTTTTCAAAAGCTACCGATAATGGCCATAGGCGCGTATGTTAAAAACGTCGAGTAAGCTGACCGGTTCTCAGACTAAATATTGACATGTTGAATAAGTTCTCGCTTTTTTGCGTGAAAATTAATGATTTATTTTAAAAAAATATTCCTACTGCTTTCAAACGTTTCGAAACTGTTGTGTGATCAACTCCTAATGATTCTGCGAGCTCAGCTAACTTCTGACATGAGTCTTCACGAAGTCACGCCTCCAATTCAACACGTCAAAATCATTATTTTCAAAGCGTCTCAACCGATAATCTCTGCATGTTGTTTCCGATAGAGTGTGGTCGCCGTCAGTCTCAAAAAGAATTCTGTGTGCTTCAGCTGCAGATTTTTCTTTGAATAAAGTAGTGCAGCAAAATTCTCCGCAAACACTCTTTTTTGGCACGCAATTTGACATGTAGCAATTTGACAGGTAGTTCGGAAGAAAAACCGGAAGTCAAACTGGCAATTTTAACGACTTTTATTTTTTCCTTTCGAATGTTTAAAATACATAGAATTTAATCCCATAAAAAAAGTATTTTTCCTTTGGTACCCATTAGAATAAAAATTTATGATGATTTTCATAAATACTTACAATTGACATTGGTTATTGAGCATTCGGTTGATAATTATCAACTTTACTAGTGAGTTGATGTTTTAAGCAGTTGGCAACGCTACATAACCTCACTTTAGAAGAATTCAAACATCACCTCTCAACGACTCGACAAATGTCAAAACATGGCACAATTACGTGTAAGTGGTCGTTTCTTTTTTGACAGAAAATTGATCTGCTTTTGTTCACGCAGAAAAATAATAAGAGATCGATTGAGCAGTTTTTAAAGTTTCATCTTAAGGAGGTACGGTGATTGGAGCGAGTCCAAGATAAAAGCCCGATTTTTTTAAATAACATTGTCGAGAGCTTCGTCCATGCGTATGCGGAGTTTCCACGAGATTTACCGTACAGTTTCCGAGTTATTAATTGTTAAAGTTGGTCAATTAGTCACACGTAGACGACAAAATGTGCCTGTCCTCTCATATATCGATTTTTTTGTGCTACTTGGAGCCAAGACACGCGTAAAAAAAACTGACGGTTGCGTTCGTTCGTTCGTTGTGATCAATAAGGCAACTTGAATTGGAAAGCTCACCGCAGAAATAAGCAATAAATTTAGAAATAAAGGCGCGAAAAACCGAAGTATTCGGCGAGAGAGACGTCTCGTGACGTAATCGCAGCCATCTTGCTCGAAGTGTGGCAACGCCGGATACCCGCGCAAATTTGAGTCTTCTATCGGATATTTTCAACGCGAATTAAAAATATGGTTGTGTGAAGCCGTACGTTTTTTAATCGATTATAAAAGGCCTTTCGCCGATATTTACTCAAAGTTCTTTTATGTATAGCTAAGGCATCTCAATCTTTCTGGCGACATGCATACAACGCATTTATATGTAAATTCAGCATGGACAAACCGTCATATAAAATGAACGTTCGTTTTTATATCTGCAAATATTGTGAAAATTAGGAAAGGGAAAGATAACATAACAATCGATGAAATATGTTTTGACTTCGGACAGATTGGACATTGGATATTGAGGTTAACGTCAACGCAACGTTTTTCATTTGCATTCGTAATATCATCTTTTCACTCTCTAATTCTTGTCCGACAGAATCTACCTTTGTCTCTAAACTGGACTTCAGGTACAATCCTGTTACTCTCTTGATAAACTTCTACAGTACTTATTTTCATTCTCCATGTTTACCGGCTACCAAAAATAATAAGCCGAGCGCGTGGGACCGATGACAGCTATCGAAAATGCAACGATGCTAAACGTCGACGATATGGCGTACTACTGAAGTCGAGTAGTAGATTATTACGTTTGTTTTCATATTATAAAAACAATAAGTAGCTTGAAATTCAAGACTTAAAAAATATTTCTCGAAATATAGGCCACACACATATGTCTAAAACGTAGCGGTATTATGGCGAAAAATAGACTCTTAGTTTACTAGCGTGGTCATCACCGTACCTCCTTAAGGTAAATATACAGATCGAAAGCAGAAAGAAGTTTTAAAGTTTTCTAAATAACAATGTTTACGGTCGTTCTTCATATGTATATTTGTATACGTAATAATCAATTTAAAAAAATTAAGATCTACAATCAACATATTTTTATTCATTTTTTATCCTCCGTTTTATTATTACTTTTATCATATTCTTATTGTATTTAGCATGATCTGCAGCGTAGACATTCGGCGACATTCATATCGCATTCTGCGTGAATTTCCGTCTAGGAATTTCCCCTATCAATCACAGCTGACGATCCGATCACCGTTTAGAGAGAGACAGATGCCGCATAGCAAAATTTAATACATTATTGTGAAAAAATTACACGGTGGATCAGCTGTAATCTTTGCAGGGGAATTCCGTGTTAATCGAAGATTCGAACAAGGAGTTTTGTTTGTTGGGTCAAACGACTAAATTTTACGTAAAGTTATCATTTCCGGTAAATTTTTCGGAGGTTACGTTTGAGTGCGTGTATTTTAGGCCAACTGTTGACGTTCACATCTCGGTAATGGTATGGTGGAGTGACTTAAAATGTTTTATTTTGACATGGTTAATGACATACTATCTCTTTCTCACAAAAAAATAGGAGGTTAAACGTTAGTCGATTTTTGAATAGTTTCTTCCAAACCACCTTGACACTATGAAGAAAAAAGTTGTTTACACTTTGGTGAAATGACGTACACTGAATTTCAAGCTTGCTTATAGTACTTTCTTTATAGACGAGTTACCAGCTTAACGGGGTATGGCTCTCTGGAAGCCCAATTTGAAGGGTCAGACTGATGAATTTTTCTCTAGTAACACATTGGTTGGAATAAATTAATTTTTTCCCAGCACGTTGCATACATGTTTATGGTTACAATGTAATTTTTTTCGGAAGAAAGTCTTTCCAAATGTTCGTGGCGCTGCAGTTGGCGTTGCTGTCCTACAGCGGCCAGGCCCGAAACGGCGGGAACTCTACCAGGCTCAAACGTAATCTTAAACGAAAATGAAAAATATTTCTTCAAATATATCCTACTGGCTATGGGTTCACGATCCACTTTTCGGAACTTCGAAAAATACGAAAAATGACAGCTTCTTCAACGAAATCATTATTATGACGAGGTCATTATTATTAACAAACGGTTAATCCACTAAAAAAATGCAATCGTGTACCGAAAATGACCACTGTTTGACCACTAACTGTGCAAACTCAAGTCAAAAGTGCGAAAGTTGATGGCTCAACATGGCAGTTGGAACGCAACGAAAATTCTTTTTTATTTTTCTATTCCTTTAGTTTCTTCATCAATTACAATCTTATCCTGCAAATTTGCGGTGTAAATTTTTTACGAGAATCCTAAAAGATGATTGGATAATTTTTATAGCCCAAATTTCCCAAAAAAAGTTGGAGCTTCTTACCTTTCGTTGCGTTGCAACTATGCAAATTTCAATATCATTTCTAGCCTATGTGATTACGGAAGGTTGAATATTATAATTGTGTAGCTCTCTTTTCGCCAGCTACTCTGGATGTGCTGCCGGAAAAGTGGGCGAAAAATGTTAATCGATCTGTGCGTGTTCCTCATTACAGGCGCTCTGTACTAAGATGGACATGCACGACTACGGGGGAGACGGAGGAACGAGCCCGGAGAGTCCCGAAATGCAGCACTGCTCTTCGACGACGCAACCACTCGGAACTCCCGAGGTACGACCGGTCCCCAGAAAAAACATCAATCATCACGCCAGCGCGAATGGACACTTGTTCCTTGGTCGCCCCTTTATTTTTCTTTAAGGGGCTATGCCAGTGTGAACGCGGAACATTTGCGTGATTTCTCGGGAAATTTTTGGGAGAAAAGTACTCAATTGAATATTTCGGAAAATTACGAATACATTTGGCTATATTTGACCCATATTACATAATTCTTTTTATCGAAAAATATTGAGATCCAAGCGACTTATGCGCTGCCTTCGGAGGTGCCAAAAAAACGTTCCTCCACTGATGACATGATTCCGGCCGATTGAGTGGCTGAAACGGAAAAAGGAAAAAATGTCGTTAAACTGGAAGGTATTTCCCGCACAATGACGTAGGATTTTCGAAAAATATCAAAATCTAACAAAATGGCGTGGTTATGAAAAAAACGTCTATTTTCTTGCCTATAAAATGGTCGTTTTTTTTCAATGCCAACTCGTCAATTTTCATCCAATCAAAAATATCCTGCGTCATTGTAGAGTAAATATATTCAAGAGTACTCAATTAAAATTTCAAGTCTATCGGATAATTGCTCTTTGAGTTACGATGTCAGCAAATTTGGAAAATTTTATTTTGAGAAAAACGCGTTTAAAGATTTAGCTATCGATTTTTGCCAGATAAAATGATATTGATATAAATGACAATTGATAATGATATTCTTGAAAGTATAAACAGTCGAAAAAGGCAACAAAAAAAAATCGATTTTTTTTAAGTGTCACACTGGTATAGCCCCTTAAGCGGATAGATACTTCTAAGTGAGAAATAAATTGGTGATTTTTAGGACTTTTTTTAAAGGAAATATTTCTTTACCATTTTTGAGACTTAGGATATGTTTTATTACTACTTTTGGCTGTTACATGGTATTTTTCAATTTAGTAGTAAGACGTTTTATTCGCATCGTCTTTTCGGCTTTTTCAAAGCTGTTACACCGTTTAAGGCGGGATATACATTTACAACGATCAAAAAGTCGAATACTCTCTTTTTGTTTTTCTCCAATCGATAAAACTGTACATGTAGAATATGTTCCCAACGTTTCAAAGCGAAATTCGAAAAATTTCAAACGTTGTAGCCGGTCAACGTTGCTCAGATTCGCTACTCAGATTCGGAGCGCGCGCGCCATAGGTAGAAGCGCGAACGCAAAGGGGCAAGCAGAGATGGGCAAAAAGTAATTAAAGTAGCAACTAACATTTGCCATTACTACTGTAATTGCTAATTTAATTAAATTGTGACAGATTACTTAAGTGATTAGTTATCACAAGTACCTAGTGAAATTTACTATAATTCAAATTCTATGTTAACTTCAAAGGAGTTTTTCTCAAAACTGCATTATCGAAGTTGGCGTGCGGAAATACTCAAAAACCAAAAAGCAAATTGAATTGAAACTTGGTAGAGATATTGATAATATTGCTACCTTCTACTTGACGAAAATTGTCTTTGAAAATTAAAAAAAAAAAAAAACTACTTTTTAAATCCAAATTATACAGAAATTTTGCGTGAAATGTGATTTTTTTTATGCGTGCCATTCTCTTTCATTTGCATTTCCTTCATTTTAATCACTGTCAAATAGAAACTATACATGTTTTAACTGAACATTTTTTCAATGTTTTTTTTTGCAAATCAAAGTCTACATAAAGTTAGACTGCACGCCGATTCGCCACTGTCGCGGCAACCTTGCTGTGATACTCTGCCACAGCTCCAACATTTTGATGATAAATGAATAAAAAAAAATTGTTTCGTATACTTAAGGGATATAAAATAACGCAATACCACAATAACGGGTATAAAATCATTTGCGAATTTAACAATTTTTTTCGTACGAAAAAGTGATTCATTCAAAATTAATTACACATCTATTTAATATGAATATCAAGTTGTTAGAAAACATATAGATATATATATATATTTTTTTTCGATGTACAAAATGGCCGACTACTAATATTTTCTTTTGTTATCTTTTTTAGGCGTTCCGCGGCGTGGCATTTAGCATCCACAATTTTTTACCGAGAAAAAAAAAAAAATTCTCGTCAATCTCGAATTGAGTGAAATTTCTTGAATGAATTTTCTTGTGAAAAGATCACTTGAATGAATTTTCAGTGAAAAATTTCGTATAAAACTGCTCATAAAATGAGAAGTTTTCGATTAATCAGAAATTCCGTACGTACTTCCCTGCGAAATGTAATTAGGAACACAACTTTACAATTTGAAATAAATCGAGTGAAAGTTGTTGAAGTTATTTGTCACGCCAATTGGAAAAAAGCCGTTTGGAGAAAAAACGCGTTTAAAGTTTTAGGTACTCTATGGCCGTGCCAGAGGTAGGCTTACGTTATACGCTCAAAGTCGATGGAAAGTAAAAAAATTTCTCGCTATAAATGGAATAGTAACTTATTCTTATGATGATAAAGTACCATTTTACGAAAGGAAAAAAAATCGATTTTTTGAAAATTCTCCTGTGGCCTTATGCCTTAAATATACTGTTAAAGCATACCTACAGTTTGATAAATGTAGAATAATTATTTCCTAGTTTGAAAAATCCCTCAAAATTGCTTAATTGTTTCCCCTCTAAATGTATATCCCGCCTTAGCATCGCTCTCTTACAATCTACCTTACATCTTTCCTCTTTTATTATTTTTAATTTTCGTCACACTCTGCATTCTCACTCTCCATTGCCACCTTCTTTTTTACCCTCTCCTTCTATTTCCCCAAAAAGTGTAGACATTTACATCTATCTTCCTTCTGAGCAACCCTATTCATTTATCTTCTACTCCCCTCTTATCCTTTTCCCGCTTGACCCACTTCTCTAAATATGTTTTCGCTTCTTTAGGTTACCCCTCCTCCCTTCTCACACGTAATCAGGTGCTCCATTGTTTCTCTTTCTCGTTTACAAATCCTACAAGTCCATTCCACTTTCCCTTTTTCTCATCCCTCCCTATACTTCCTCACCTTATCCTCGCCCATGTCTCTATAATCTTTCCCGTAATATTCTTCGCATCCCAGTATTTTATTTATTTATTAATCTCGAAAATTCACGAAGGTATGGGACGGTCTTTGGAGGTTGTCAGACGGCGTGACACGTAGCGTCGGCGAGATTAATCTGAACGAAAAAACCACAAAGATTGTTCTCTCACTGAGACTCATATGCAGAATATGAACGGAAAAAAGTGAAAAGCGTTGAAAATCGACGCAATGGTATGCTGTGAAACAAAAAGATTGAATTCTCTAAAGGAAAATGGCTACATTTTGCAATAAGTAAATACTTTTTTGTTTAATTTTCATAAACATTCAGGCTGTCATTTTAGACGATGAGGTTAGAAAGATTTATACCAAATTCCATCAGGATCGGACGATTAGATTCTTGGCTGTACGTCACGCCAGTTTTGAAAATGCAGTTTAGCAGACCGTGCCAAACGTCCGCCATTTTTTTAAAATAAGAGAAGAATTTTTTTAAATAAGAGAAGAAATAAAACCGTGCAAAAGAAGTAATAAAACACACTCTAAGTCTCAAATATGGGGAAGACATCTTTTCTTTTGAAAAAAAAAAAAAAAATGATGAAAATCAGCAAAAAAATTCTCGCCTAAAGGTATATTCCCTCTTAATCAAACGATGGAGTAGCGTGTACTCTATATCGCGAACATTGAGTTACGTAGGTCTTTTCATTCAATATGGTTGAGCTGGGCTCGCGCAGGGAGCATGATCGACGTACTGAATTATTCAAGCCTCGCGAACTCGCGCTAATAACCGACCGTAGGCCACGGTGTTGTAAATCCTCGAAGGACATACCTCGGAAACATCCTATGCCGACATGGAAAATTCATTTTTTTTTAAATGTTTATTTGTATGCCTTTGCGGGCATTTACGAGCCCATCTCTATGCCCATCCAAGCGGGTATATTTTCTACCGGGTGCCCGTTGTGTACACCGTTGGGAACTGGGGGAAAACTGCCTCCTGCCCAGTAGTGGATACGGTGTTGAAGTTTGCATCGTTGGAAAGCAACGAAATTTTTTTTTTCTATTTATTTCTTTATTTTCATTATAAACGAAAATATTATCTTGCTAATTTGGATTGTAGATTTTTAATGAGGATCCTGAAAAACGTTGGGCTGATTTTTGTAGCCCAGGACCGGCAAAAAAATTAACTTTAGTTGCGTTCCAACGATGCAAACGTCAACATCATGTAGTGGACGCGCAAGTCAGGGGCGAAGCGGTCACCCATTCAGATGTTAGCCCACGCGAACGACGCTTGACATGGGAGATCGCCGTAGCCCTCTTCGACTTCGATCGCGTGTCCACTACTCGCCGTTCATAATTGAGTTGTTTTGGGTTATATATAGATCAAGAACTTCAACTCCGTGTGGGTAAAGTTTCAAGGTGTTTCCATTCGTTTCCATTTCCGATTCGTCGGAAGTTCGGTTTTCCCAATATTCAACGGGCACCCGTAGTATATTGTGTGCGGTGAACGATGAGATTGAAGTTTGCGTTGGAATGCAATTAAAATTAACGAGGGAGATACCTTTCGGCGGAGCAAAAATTGCTCATTTTCATGATTTTTTAAAGGGAAACATTTCTTATCCATATTGGAGACTCAGGGTATGTTTTATTACTATTTTTGGCTGTTACATGGTATTTTTATTTATTTATTAATCTTTAAAAATGGCGGAGGTAAGGCACGGTCTTCTTAAGGTAATCCTAACGCTTCACACTAGTCATACCACTGATCATACTTGAGACTTGTACAATTTATATTTTTAACATATGCAAAAAAAATTATAATAACTAAAATTTTCCATGTTTGAACTGTTTAATGAATGTTCACATGTAATTAGAAAGATGAAGAAAAAGTTATTCCTACGATTCGCATAGTATTTCTAGGTTTGATATTTGGCAACATTGGTTCTATCTCCGTCTCTTTTTACTCAACCAGGTGAGTTTAACCGCCATGGTTTTCAACGGCGATCTGTCATAACAATGTCAGGTGCGGGAAATATAAAGCATTGTATTCGGGCCACGACTGGTAAAACGCGTGAAAAATTTGTGTCGGCGAAGTATGTCGGTTAAAAATGAAATACGTGTGGTAATTCGAATGAGTGAGATGAGGTTAGGACTACAGTCAGCTGTTGTCTTGCTGTCACGTCTCTTTATCGTAGCAAGTGGTAATAAATCCAATACCGGAAGTTCAAATTAAAATTGATATTACTTAAAAATTAGGTCGGTAAGCGTAATTTTTTTTCTGAGAGCACTGGATTACTACAAGTGTTAAGTATGTAAATCTGATTATTTTTAAGCATCTGACGGATTCCCACTATTATATACACTCTTGTAGCAACCGGAAATTGGGTTTTTGTATGTCGTCTCGGAATTCCTTCACAAAAACACGCAATTTTAATATTTTTTGCTCTGTAATTAGGTCAATAGCTGGCCCTGAAATTTTACAGAGACGAATATTAATATATTTAGTGAAGCTCAAAAAAAGGTTATGAAAATGCTATGGATTGAAGCCTGGCGATGGGATTACCGTAACGGGTTGCGGCTGATGTTGTCAGACGGCGTGACACCGAGCGACGGCAGAATTACTCCGAAAAAAACCCAACGAAGATTTTTCTTTCGTTAATACTTACACGCGAAATATAAACCACGAAAGAGTGAGAAATGTTAAAAATTGAGGAAATAGTACACTTTGGAACAAAAATTGAATTTTCCGAAAAAAAGGGTTTGAAAATGGTTGTGAAAATGCAGTTTAGAAGACCGTGCCATACTCCCGCCATTTTTAAAGATTAATTTTTAAAAAAACCCTGTAATAGCCAAAAGTAGTGACAAAAAATATCCTTAGGCTAAAAAATGGTGAAGAAATCTTTCCTTCGAAGAAAAATCATGAAAATCAGCAAATGTTTTTCTCGCCTAAAGGTATCTTGCCCCTCAAGATTTTTCAAGTCGCATATGTGGAGATCTAGAATTTAAATCTGCAAAAATATTTTGCAATACAGTGAAACCTCGTTTATACGTTTCTCACTTGTACATTTGTCTCACTTTCACGTCAAATTTCTCTAGCCCCGGCACATTCCGTTCATAAAGATAGTACATTCACTTCTACGTTATTCCCATTTATACATCATATTTGATGTACCCCGTGAAAAACGTATAACTGAAGTTTCACTGTTTAATGAAAATAAGGAAACACAAGTATAAAGAAGAATTTCCATTGCATTCCAACGATGCAAACTTCAAGACAATGACGAACGAGTGGTACCATTCGTCCAGTTTATTTGCAGCAAGGCACAACAGTTGAGCCATATCGTGATGCTGGTAAACCGTAGTTCGTTTTTCGCATTTTAGCAGCCGTGATCGGCTATAAAAATGTGGAAAATTGACAAAAATACACTTTCATTGCATTCCAATGATGCAAACTTCGGCATGATGGAAGAGAATCACATTTCCGAAACGACCGATCAATATTTACAATATATTTTTATTTTTCTATGGCTCCCGTGCGCAGGGAGGCATGAAGGAGGAGGATATGATGCCGAGACGATTGTGCCTCGTTTGTGGGGACATAGCAAGCGGATTTCATTACGGCGTCGCGTCCTGCGAGGCCTGCAAAGCATTTTTCAAAAGAACGATACAAGGTTGGTCCATCACTTCGGCGCTCGAATGATAACAGCGAACTCTTCGTGTGTAACAAACCAATTGAAACCAAGCTTGTGGAGTATTTCTCTCTCTCTCTCTCTCTCTCTCTCTCTCTCTCTCTCTCTCTCTCTCTCTCTTTTCGCCATCCCTTTGTTCAACGCCTACGAACGTTCATAACGTTCATAACTTTGTCACGTCGTGCTCTGCTGAAGAGACGAATTAACCGCATGGATGTCACACTTGAGCCAACCTCGCGATGAAAGCATGACGGAAAGTATGACCAAAAAACGCCCTTTGATCAAGGCTTTCTGACAGTTTTTCCCAATTTCATAATATATACATCGGGCTAAACGTCAGTCGTGCCCTTGTCTTGCAAAGCTCGTAGGACGCAAAAACGAACGGTCGTTGAGAGTTAATACTAATCAAGAAACGCAAAAAGAGGTGTAATTTTGAAAAAAAAAAAAAAATGTTTAGAGAAGTAAATCGAAAATCTACTTTGATAAGAGTAGAAACTACTACTGACTTTGATTTAAAAAAACATAACAAGCCAACATTTTTCATAATCTGCATGGTAATAGCTGATAAAATACCTAGGAGATTTTTTAAATGTTCTTTTTCATATGGATGGTAAGGGTTTACATTTTGTACATATCGCTCTTAATTGTTTACAACAAAAGGAGGTTTCGACAAATTGCGAAATCCCTAAGTACTTCTATGAAGAATTTATTTTAAATAAATTGAATTAAGTTTCAAGTTAATCGGATAAAATTTGCTTAAGGGTCTAGGCTACTGTGAGGAATCAAAAACCACGGTTATTAAAAAGAACATATATTTTGAAGGAATAAACAAAACGATTGTAAAATTGTTTAGATATTCATTGGTATGTACCTAAAAAAAGTTGTGTGCCAAATTTCATTGAAAAATATTGATAATTCAAGAAATTAAAAAACAATATTTCGCGAACAATTTTTCAAAGCGAGTGGCCCAACGGTGTATATTATTTTGGCCACCCGGTTGATCTGAAACACAAAAATATCGTTTTTTTCTTAAAATATTAGGTGTACAAATAAGTTTTAGGACACTTCGATTTTGTATCATAACAGCTATTCTAAATTAATTCAAAGGTCCCGCTCACTTATCATAGATGGCGCTTGATATGTAGTATCGAAACGTAAAGGAGTCATAAACATAACCTATAAATTCTGTACATTAAACATGCAGACCGATAAGCTATTTATTAGACACTGCATTCGCTATGAATTCCATCAAGGAAAAAGTGTTAGGAAAGCGTGTGAATCGATATGTTCTGTTCTTGGAGACAACATTGTATCTAAAAGTACATGTGAGTATTGGTATAAGCGATTCAAAGAAGGTGATTTCGACTTTAGTGACCGTGAACGCACGGGGCCTCCTGTAAAGGTGGACGATCAGGAACTGCAAGCGTTGCTGGATGAAAACTCTTGTCAGACGGAGAAACAACTATCGGAACAGCTTGGAGTAACTCAACAAACTGTTTCTTATCGTTTAAAAGCAATGAGTAAGATTCGAAAAGGAACAAAGTGGGTACCACACTTTCTGACTCAAGAAAATAAAAACAGCCGTCTTAACATTTGTGTGAGTCTTTACAACAAGCAACATAGAAAGTCTTTCTTGTGGAAAATTGTGACCGGCGATGAAAAGTGGATTTATTTTGATAATCCGAAACGCAAATATCATTGGGTTGACCCCGGCGAGCCGACAACATCCACGCCAAAGCGCAATGTTCATTGTAACAAAGTCATGCTGTGCATCTGGTGGGATATGAAAAGCGTACTGTATTATGAACTTCTCAAACCTGGTCAAACAGTTACTACCGATCGCTATTGTCATCAATTGATGCAAGTGAATCAAGAAATTGAGAAGAAACGTCCATTTTCTGGTAAAGGAAAACGTCCAGTAAAACTGCTCCATGACAACGCGCGGCCTCATGTGGGTAAACCGGTCAAGGATACGTTACTAGCGCTTGGATGGGAAGCTGTACCACACCCGGCGTATTCACCAGACTTAGCCCCATCCGATTATCATTTATTCCGGAAAATGCAGAACGATTTGTCTGACGTGCGATTCAAAACATTTGAAGAAGTGGAAAAATGGGTCGCTAAATTTCTCACCTCGCAAGACGAAAGTTTCTTTGCGAAAGGCATCCGCGAGTTACCTGAGAGATGGCTGAAGGTCATTCAGTGCGATGGAGATTACTTCGATGAATAACTGTGTTTTACTTCTTTTTTAATAAATCTTGAATTTTTTTAAAACTGTCCTAAAACTTATTTGTACACCTAATAGATAATATTGGCTGAGACTTGACCGAGTTTATCGTTTTTAATCGTATTTCAATCATGCATTTTTTTCGCTTTTTCGAGGAAAACCGACATTATTGTTAATAACTAACGAAAAAACAAAATTAAGAAAAAACCGCCGGTCAAGACAAAACCACTATTACACTGAAAAGTGTACCAAATTCAAGACAATCTGCTCATTAGATGTCGAGAAATCGTTTACACCGTTTTAAGAAACATAGTTTCGAGAAAAATGCGTTTAAAGTTTTAGTAGCAGTTCCATCGTAACGTAAGTTCAAAGTTTTTCATTTTTTTTTCAAATACCCACTGTAGCCTAACCCCTTAAAATATACTGCAAGCCAATTTGAAGGAAGCTGCCCGGGAAAAACGTTTCCAAAGTTTCGCGTCGCATTATTTCGAGTTTGACAGTGAACATTTAGTAGGTAAAATCCCAACTTTCGGTATCGGATAAATATTGGGTGTACAAATAAATTCCGTGCCTTTGGAGTTGACAAAACAAGATTTATATAGGACACCGAAATTATTTGTACACCTAATAGCTTCTCTGGCTTAAGGGGAGACATACACCTAGGAGCCGGAAAAAGGTCATTTTTGTGATTTTTTTTCAAGGAAAACTATTTGAAATTTCGGATTGGGGTGTTAATTATCTAAAAGTATATACATTTAAAAATATGTTTAATTTTCTTTATTTAAAAATATCAGAAATATACAGGGATATTGTATGATCCTTGGAGCGTCGTAAAAAAATCTGCGTATACGGTACCCACTGGCGTTTCTTCAAAAATCATCTGAAAAAAAAAACCAAAAAGATGATTAAATTACATACTATAATCTAGTACTTGTCATAGCCGATTTTGAAAATATCGACTCATGACAAAATGGCGGACGTTTGAACATAAATAGTGATTTTTGGGCTAAAAATTAGTTATTATTTTGCCTATAAAACAAAAATTAAGTAACGGAAAAAAAATCCTATGACAAGTACTAGATAACGGTGTATAGAATAACCACAAAAAAACCTCAAGGCAATCGGTTCATCGGTTTTCGAGAAATTTTGGGTACCGATTTGAAAAACGTGGTTTTGAGCAAAATGCGTTTGAAAATTTGGGAATGAATAAATCATGAAATTTGTCCAATTACATGAAATCATCGATACCAGGCCCATAGTGTAGGTCTTTTACGGCCGACGGAATGTTCATAGCTTCTAAATCATCGACCTCGACTATCTATGTGTATATCTCTCCTTAAGACCCTTGAGTATGATCCGAGGTAAAAACATGGTTCCAACCCTCTGGACAAGTGTTATCCCTTAACTGCAAAGGGACCTCCTTCATGCGATATCCGCCATCAACATTGCTCCGCCCGTTCGCTCGAATAACGGTAAAATAAGAAACAATATTACAGGTAACATAGAGTACACGTGCCCGGCGAACGGCGAATGCGAGATCAACAAGCGTAGGAGAAAGGCCTGCCAGGCGTGCCGATTCCAAAAGTGTCTCAGGCAAGGAATGCTGAAGGAGGGCGTGAGACTCGATCGAGTACGAGGAGGAAGGCAAAAATACAGACGAGCAACGGATCCGTATCTTCCGGTTAAAACGGTCACTCTGGAAGGTAAAAATGTTCGGGAGAATTATTCGTTGGCCGCTTGCGTACTGTATAGCAAAAAAAACAACAACAAAAGCGTACTTTCTAGTTCTACGTTTTAGTCTCTTTGTACGTTTTGTTTATGGTCCCATTCGTTACACGAGGAGACGCATTATGCAAAGAGTTGACAAGCTCCCTCTCTCTGACAAAAGTATAACAACAATCACAACGACAGTGCGACAACGCATGCTTTATCCTGAAAAATCACATGTTTGACAAGTATGTAAATGACTTATGTTTGTTTGTTTGCCGATTTAACGTTTTAAGCCAACGTAGGAATGCCGGGATACGGAGAAACGACAAGTAAGTTGTCATGAATTTGAGGTTTTTCTTTTTTTTTTTACCATTTGTTCGTTCATTCGTATCGACGCGTTGCCCGTTTCGCGCCATTTGGAAGGTCGATCGATTACGATCGACGTTCGAAGTTACGCGCGGCAAACGAGTCAATTGCAACACACGGTGCGAAGAAGATTTGAAAATTCGCGATATCTGATTGTAGACAACAAACTGATCGAGGCGCTGATCGCGTGTGAACCGGACGTGCTGCAAGTGTTCAATCTGTCGCAAACGATGGACACCGATCAACGAGTCTTGGGACAACTGTCGGATCTTTACGATCGTGAACTCGTCGGGGTTATCGGTAAATAACATGCCTCGCGGGAATTTAAGGGGGGAATTACATGTCGACAATGAAGAAGTAGACAATTTTAAGCATATCATTTTTTAAAGGAAGAAAATATTTTACATTTATGAAACTTTAGATACAATCGTATGATTAAATTTGAAATTAATTTAATTGATTTATTTTTATTAATTTTTTTATTAATTTTTTCATTGCAAAATATTGCAAAATGGCGACACTATGGAGTGGTCTTCCGAAAAGATTTTGGCCGCAGTTTTTCGTTTGTGGGAAACTCAACAACTTCAATATTGATCGGATAAATATAAGCCAAGGATGTTCAGTATTTCCACATTAAAATGCTGAACTTATACCCAAAAGTTGAACATTTATACAATTGGACACTTCAGGGGAAAATTAGAAATTTTATACATATTTTTCGTCCTTTTTGGCAATCAAAAAGTACTTTTTGAAAGTGATTTTCGATACCACCGTATTCTTGAGATGTTTAACTAACATTTTATGTAAAAAAAAAAAAAACGATGTTATAATGTCGCTACATCAGGGTGGCACAAATTTGAGCTCTATTTTGTTTTCCTTTTTTTCACCATCCAGTTATCTTCTTCAGAGAAAAAAAAATTGTCGCGCAAGCTGCGAGCGGTCGAAAGATATTCGGAGGTCGCTCAAGCCTCCCAAAAATTCAAATTGTCATTAAATAATCGATTTATTTTCGTCCACTCCTCACCCATGAATTTTACGCTTTAATATTAAAATTAACCCTCGTAAAAGCTCTAGCCGGCCAACGAATATTTAGTGGTCGTGCCGTTTTGAAAACTGGCATTTCGATAAAAACGCGTTTAAAGTTTCGAGTGCGGAATTTTCATATAAATCGTCTATTTGCGCTCAATCGGCGATGTCAGGTTCATATTTATAACCGTCTATACTATCGGATAATGCAACGAAAATTTTACTTGTGCTTTCCTAAATCACGAGGAAACTGCGAGAATATTGTGCCGATAAAGGGGGCTATATTTTCACTGAGTTTTAGTTGTCTTTACCACCGGAAACTGGATGAGCGGTTACCCATCCGCGTATTGACTCGTGCCAAAGCTCCTCAACGTAGAAGACCCCCCTCCGCTACCGCCATTCTTCAATTTTCTCTGTTTTTCTCATCCCTTTCAGGATGGGCAAAACAGATACCCGGATTCGGCAGTCTCGCGCTGAACGATCAGATGCGCCTATTGCAGAGCTCCTGGGCCGAAATTCTCACCTTCAGTCTCGCCTGGAGGAGTATGCCCAACACCGGTCGCCTTAGGTTCGCCCAGGACTTGTCGATCGACGAGAGACTCGCGCGCGAGTGTCACTGCTCCGAACTCTATACGCATGTGAGTACGCGCTCAAAATGTACATACTTCTCTACGCCTCGTTCGGACAAAAAGATATCTTCCGCAGCTGATGCGCCGAGATTTTTGCCAAGAATCATTAAGGGGTTAGGCCACAGTAACGGGTATATAATTATGTGTGATTTTAAGAATTTTTTTCGTATGAAAAAGTGATTCACTCGTAAAATTAATTACACAGCTATTTAGTATGAATATCAAGCTTTTAGAATTTTTTTACATGTACAAAATGGCCGACTACTCGAAACTTGTCGAAACAGCTTTTTCCCAATTGGCGTGACAAGTAACCAAAATTTTTCACTTGTTCCGCGTCAAATTTGAAAGTTATGTTCCTAATTGCATTTCGCAGAGAAGTACGTACGGAATTTCTGATTAATCGAAAAATTTTCATTTTATGAGCAGTTATGACGAATTTTTTCACTGAAAATTCATTTCTCAACGGGATGGTAGGGGTTTCAGCATAAAAAAAAAACACTTTTGTGCGAATTTTTTTCATCTATATGGATAGAGTAAATTTATTGAAACCTTTCGTACATTGTTAAGTGTCATTTCAAGAACATTCCGTGAAATTTGCACGCGAAAATATCCACAAACAAGCCGGTGACAAAGCTTTTCCAAGAACGCCTCTGGAAAAACACGATTTGCGGGTGTTCACTGTGTCTCAGCTAGAAATTATCTGAAATCAAGTACCATTTAAATTTAGCCAAAGTATCATCAAATCCTCCCCCCAACGGTCTTTGATAATTTTTTTTTTTCATTTATAAATTTTTGGTGGTCATGTATAGTGAAAAGTGCTATTTTTCACGAAAAATTCCGCCATTTTGGGGGTGGAAAACCCCCTCAATGTAACAAAAAATCTCAAACTGACCGTTGGGGGGAGGTATTTTATATGTAGAAAGTGTGTACCAAGTTTGAAATAAATCGGCCATGTAGTTTTCAAATGGCAGTGAACACGGACTTTGGAAAAGTGGTTCCGAGAAAAACGCGTTTGAATTTTACGGAAGTCGGAGCTGCAGTATTAGAGGAGCGGAACTAAATAGTATATACTAAATAGTGTATACTATAATAGCATACGAAGTCAATAACTTCGAGAGTTTTGGTCTGATTGATTTGAAATTTTGGAATTATATTCTTGAAATGTTTAACTATAAGAAAAGACAAACAAAAAAAATGGATTTTTCAAAAGTGCAAACCCCTACCCTCCCCTTCAGTTCAAATACTTACAACTTTTGAATAAAGCAATATTTTTTAAATACCTTACGTACTTCTCTAGGTATTCTAATGTGGACTGACGAGAATTTTTGTTTTTTGCTCTAAGTAAAAAATTGTGGATGCTAAATGTCACGCCGCGGGGCGCCTAAAAAAAAGATAGAAAATATTAGTAGTCGGCCGTTTTGTACATCGAAAAAAAAAAAAAAATATACATATATTTTCTATCATCTTGATATTCGTACTAAATAGATGTGTAATTAATTTTATGAGTGAATCACGTTTTTCATACGAATAAAAATGGTTAAATTCGCACATGATTTTATACCCGTTACTGTAGCCTAACCCCTTAAAGGCGGAGATGAAGAAAATCGTAGGATATTCGTGTTCCCGTTTCTTGGAGCCTCTGTCTCAAAAGTGTATTTCTTTTTTTTTTTTGTTCCACAAACACACACACACACAGTGTATCCAAATAGTCGAGAGGATTCAACGACTGGGCCTTGCAAGGGAGGAATACTTCATTCTGAAAGCGTTGATCTTGACGAACAGCGACGTGAGGCTGGACGATCCGCAGGCGCTTTATCGCTTTCGGGATTCCATACTGAACTCACTGTCGGACTGCGTGGCCTCGGTTAGGCCGGGCCAGGCGCTCAGAGCGACGCAAAATATGTTCCTAGTGTTGCCGAGCCTCAGGCAGGCGGACGGTGTCGTGAGAAAATTTTGGTCGAGCGTCTACAGAACCGGCAAAGTGCCCATGAACAAACTCTTCGTCGAGATGCTCGAGGCTGCCTGCTATCGATGATTATCAGACGAGCACCGCTGTATCATTCGGTCGTACGTGAAACGCGCCCAGGTGTTATGCAACGTTTGCCGAACGAGTTTCATCGTGTCGAACCTACAGTCGTCACCGACATGGCGATGTTACTCGCACGAAAACAAACAAAGGAAAACAAAGACGAGCGAAGAATAATCGAGGGAACGAGATGAGGATGCTGTTGTACAGACTTTGACGACATGATTGGTGAGAATGCCCGCGAGAGTGTTTTTAGATGCGGTCGCTCCGACTCTTCCGCTTTACGATATCACGCCTACGCTCGTCTAGGCGCAAACAGAGCAATACGCACGTAAACACTGGGCCGTGGCGAACGAAACATTCAACTTTTACCTCCCCTTCGAACAATAGGATCGACTGCTAGATTCATGCCGAATTTGAGACTTTTGATTCGAGCCGAAGCGATAACCCTCGATCAGTTTTTTGTCTATTCAATTTTCACGGGAAAATCGCCCTTGACGTGGAAAACTTGGTAAATATTCGGAAGTGGGGCTCCTGATAGAATCAGGTTCTAACTGGTATCTGATTCTATCAGGTATTAAATAACCCAAACAACCACAAACAACCACACACGACCATAAACAAATCCAAACACAGACAAACCCAAACAAAAATTAGCCTGATTCGAGCAGGAGCCTCACTTCCAAATATTTACCGAAAACTTGAATAACTTAACAACCAATGAATATTCGATATATACCCAGCGGATTAAAAAAATTCAAATTGCAGTTCGATATTGTTTGATTTTCCGTCAAGAATACACGCATTTTTCAAATAGCTCCACGTGTGTAGAAATAGCAAGATTCTTTAGGAAAAAAAAAACCCCCTTTCAAAATGTAAACGTCAGTTTTGAGAATCTCCAACCGGATTTAGCAAATACGAGCTAGTTGTAGAGGCATTCAAGTTGGACAGTGAAGAGCGACTTTTTCGTGTAAATCAAAGGAAAAACAAAAGATGGTGCGCTACCACTCGAGTCAGAGAGGTCAAATTTGGCAGATTTTTTTTTTTTAATACTACTATTGTTCGAATAGATAAGAGTTTAATTTTTTCGGCACACCCTCGTACCCCTGCGACACTTTCACGCTCTTCCCTCGCTTCAATCCCGCTCCCTCCCCCCAAGATACGCTCCTACGAATACACGTCGAAGCCGATCTATTTTCCTTCTACAACATTATGACGATCAATTTGAACGTTGTGACCGTCCCTTTGGCAAGTACGAATAACATTATTCGTAAATTATTTGCTCGGGATATTCGTCGTCTTTCTCCCATCGCTACTCGCTGTTCTCATTTATCGGCGTTGCGTCGTGGTTCTTCTTTTTTTTTTTTTTTGTTGTCGGTCATTAACCGGTTCGTCGGTTGTTCAGACGGAGACGGAAGTGTCGGACGATTCGCTAAGAGTCGCTAAAGGCCGGAGCGTGCGCGGAAGGAAGAATATCGGGAAAGTTTGTAAATAAAGGAGCCAGTGATGCGGTATGAAGGGCGGTCTCTGAAGGGGACCTGCGAGCAATCTGGATAAGCCACTTGTGCGTTCACTGCGATAATCGCCATTGATGATTTTTCTGTTCTACGAATCGCGAATTTATATACACGAAGAGATAATACCGAA
>CAXFZQ010000016.1:0-16612 GCA_964007375.1 Ophion obscuratus | reverse complement strand
AGACAGAGAGACAGAGAGACAGAGACAGAGAGACAGAGACAGAGAGACAGAGAGACAGAGACAGAGAGACAGAGAGACAGAGAGACAGAGAGACAGAGAGACAGATACAGAGACAGAGACAGAGAGAGAGAGGGAGGGAGGGAGGGAGAGGGAGAGGGAGAGGGGGAGAGGGAGAGAGAGAGAGAGAGAGAGAAGCAGTGAGCCATGGTGCGAAGGCGGGAGAGTTGCGTACACCCCAGATGCAATCGATACAGCTACCCTTAGCGCAGCTGAAATTATTATGCTTCGAATGAACCTCGATGACTAAAAAATGATGCTGCAACGTAGAAGAAGTGACAATGGAACAAATGCGTCTCGCCACAACGTTCTTTCGTACCTGCCACAAATCAGCTAGGAACCAATGAAAATTGCAAAAGATTCCTCATTGACTTGCACTTGCATTGATCAAGCACGAGCGAATAACACGGAGCGTGAAGGCGAGTCTTCTATTCGCGAACAACCAATGTGTACATCGATGAAAGCAGCAAAATCAGCCCATCCAGCTACTCTCGAGAAAAGAACCCTTCGTGCTGGGTTTTAATGGGCAGTGCGTACACAATGGCCGTACCATTATCTACGAATTACGCGAGTTGCCCCAGATAAGGCGACGCACTTGCGTTAATCGACACGAAGATTAATTCGCTTCATTACTCGACTGGCTTGTCAATGTAGTCGAATATTGTGCAGGGGCTGCCAACTTCAATTGCAAATGTCTGCAGTAATCTTTCGTACGCAAATACTGCGAAGATCTTGGAAAATTTGAGGTGAAATCTTGCTAAATCGAGAACTATCGGAGTACAGTCAAACCTCGATGACATGGGGTTTACATCGTTGGAATGCAACGAGAATTCGTTTCAATTTCTCATTTTCGTTATTATCCAAAATCGTAATTTGGAAATTTGTTGTACGCTGAATAAGAATGGTAAAAAATGTTTGCGCGATTTTCGCAGCTCAAAATCTGCCAAAGGAAATTTGGAAAATAAAAGGGAAATCATTTTCGTTGCATTCCAACGATGCAAACTTCAACGTCATGATACAACGAAGATTTGTCCATTCCATTTTGACAGACACCCGAAACCTTGATACAACAACAAAATAATATACATTATGCTCTAATTGCTAATTACTTGTAAAGATTGCTCTGATTAAAACCTTTCTGTTTTTAAATATCCCTATATTTATAGTACTAATATGTATCTTTTTTTTTAAACATTTTAAGGAACATAATCTCGATATAACGAAACCTCAATGTAACGAAAACTCGATATAAAGAACTTCCCTAGAGATTCGTTATATCGAGGTTCGACTGTACTAGTGGGCGAGAATTTTTTTATATTTTTCATGTTTATTTTTGACAAGGGGTTGAGAGTTACGACGGAATGGGCTAAATCTTTGGTTTCCTTGTGGGAGAAAGCTATTTAAGAGCCTGAATAACCAAAACGATTCCAACGAACTAATGATCTACCGATTAGAACGTAAATTCGTCTCTGATTCAAGTGCCACTATTAATCCTGATGATGAAGACGACGGAATCTCAACGTCAACTTTCTTACACTTTTCATAACACGATAATAATATCTCCCGCAATTTTTTCAAATGGCTACTGCGACCGTGGTTTCCGGTTAATCTGTGCAAAAGTATATTCCGGATATTTCCGGAGTATACTGCAGGAATTGGCCATTTTCGAGATTGAATAAAATTATATACGTCGTGAGTCAGAGCTCATCGCTCAATAATTGTGAGAGTGGTTTGCCGTGACTTGGTCGCATTTACATGCGGTATAAGGATCACGAGTAAATAGGGTATCCCGCTGAATTCATAAGTTTTATCGATATTGTATTTGACTCGATAAATGTCAGCTCGGCCGAACCCATTTCACTATTATCAGAACGAATGTGTGGGTGATATTTTTTTCAGTCCTATGTCCCTTTAGCTATAAAACAATACTGCTAAATATCTTCTCGTAATGATGAATCGTGGAAACGAGCAAATATTTTGAGGCCTTAGGCCACACTGACGGGTATAAAATCATGTGCGAATTTAACAATTTTTTTTTCGTATGAAAAAGTGATTCACTCATAAAATTAATTACACATCTATTTAGTATGAATATCAAGCTGTAAGAAAATATTTTTTTTATATGTACAAAATGGCCGACTGCTCGAAACTTCTCGAAACAGCTTTTTTCCAATTTGCGTGACAAATAACTTCGACAATTTTCACTCGATTTACTTCAAATTTAAAAGTTAGGTTCCTAATTGCATTTCGCAGAGAAGTACGTACGGAATTTCTGATTAATCGAAAACTTTTCTTTTTTTGAGCAGTTTATGAGCAGTTATAACGAAATTTTTCACTGAAAATTCATTTCTTAAGCTCAAATACCTACAACTTTTGAATAAAACAATATTTTCAAAATTCTTCACGTACTTCTCTAGGTATTCTAATGTAGATTGACGACAATTTTTGTTTTTTTCTCTAGGTAAATAATTGTGGATGCTAAATGTCACGCGGCGGAGCGCCTAAAAAAATAAAAGAAAATATTAGTAGTCGGCCATTTTGTACATCGAAAAATATATATATATTTTTCTAACAGCTTGATATTCATACTAAATAGATGTGTTATTAATTTTATGAGTGAATCACTTTTTAATACGAAAAAAATTGTTAAATTCGCATATGATTTTATACCCATTCCTGTGGCCTAAGGCCTTAATACGCGAGCTAGAAATGCCTTTATTTACAATCTCTATAATCATTGTTGATCATTCATGAGGTTGAACATTAACATTGGTGAATTTCTTAAATTTCTTTTGGCAAATTTTGCTTATAAAAATCCTTCTTTAATAATCTAGAATATAAATCTATAATAAATTATCTATAAGAATGAAAATATAGAAAATAAGGTGTAAAAAAGAACTTCCGTTGAGTTCCAACGATGCAAACTTCAACACCGTGCTCATTCTACCTTGTCTCGTAGTATTCGCAACTGTATATCTCAATACGGCACTTTATAATTTGGATGATTATTTTTAGAGCGAATCGCCTCGAGATACTCGCCCAAATGTGAAGGCAAAGTTCACCATTATTCGACTGGTATTCTAAAGCAGCGAATTTCAGGTCTAAAGTTACGAATATTGCGCGTGTATTGTGCAATATCCGCATGTACAAATGCGTGCCTAACCATTTTTAACGACCTATCTCTTTATCGACGAATAAACAACTGGAGAAGAAAAATTTGTTGCGAATCAACAAGTAAGCGAGTGCCTCGATGGCAATCTCGTAATAAGTGAACTCCTCAAGAGATGCTTGATCGCAAGAATAGCAATGTGCATGCGTTTCCGAAATAAGCGATGACGAGACGAGGAGAATATCTGACGCGAGAAAATCTTGGTTTTTCATTAAATTCGTGCGTAAACACTAAATATAGAGTATGCGGAGTCCGGGGCCTTTTTTTACGTTCGTGATACAATCGTCGCCGGCGTGGCTCTTCGTAATGTCGAGGGAGTCTCGACTCGGCGTCGTTTTCCATCTCAAAGCCGTAATATAAATACAGACGTCTGTACGCATATATAATTGAATGTACACGTCGATTATCAAACTCGGTTGTCTCTCCGTCGTTACTACCGGAGCATGTGCATGTAAATACTCTAAGTATGTTTTCCCGCATAAACAGCAGGCTCTCTTCGCAAATATTACGTAGCGAAAGAGTCGCAGCGAAGCAACGTTTGCGCGTGAGAGAAATCGAGAGAAAGAAAGAGCCAGAGAGAGAGGAATACAAGATTATATTACAATAGTTTAAGACGATCGTGATCACGACGTTGCTAGACCGTTGAGCACATTGGGAATGCAAATCACATCGACGCAAAAGAAACGATTCAGTAGCGCTACAATGGTATTGTGTTCCCTGCTGCTTCGTCGCTTACAGCAAATGCCCTTCTCCGCGCGAATCCCGCTTTTCGACGTACCATGCTTCAGATCTTTGACGAGCGAAGCTACAGCGCAATTTATTCACACCAAAGCTACCACATTGGCGGGAGACCCTAAGATGTGTTTTCGCATCGAATGTAAACGGATGATAGAAAAATGAGAAAAAAAGTTTAAAGACAAGGAGAAAAACCTTCGAAAGCGAAATAACTTACCAGGAATATTGAATTCACGAAGACTAGGGTATACTTGACAACATCGTAACACTTCGTGAGCACCATTTTTGCAGGAAGCTTTTTTTATCTTCTTTTGGTTTTCCCTTCGTTAACTTCCGATGACCGGAAATCGCGATGTGGGTGTCGAAACACCCGGTTAGCGCGTATTCAACGACAATCGCCGAAAATTTCCGTACAGGGTGATGATTTTTTTCGTGTTGTCTTTTAACCGACAAAAACGTTTCTATAAAGCGAAATTGTGGTCGCGAGTTACGGTTGAGAATTACAGTGCAAACTCCTCAGCGGTTCGGATACGACTGACTCTGCCCCGGCTCCCTGCCTCGAGTCACCAACTGAAGAAGCGAGGGAAAAGAGAGAGACAGGAGAGAGGGCGATAAGTCGGGCCTAGCACGCAGAGCCAGCTTCACGTAGGGTGGAGTCACATTTTTCGTTCCGAATAGAATGTTCGTTCGCGACTACCTTCTCTTTTTGTTTACCTTTAAGCAACTGCGTTATTATTTAACATTATTGAAATAGGACTGTTGAAACGTTCGAAAGATTATTACATATATGTTTATGCGCTTTACATATGTGTTTGCGTCGTTTCCGTGTTGACTTTAATTCAGCATCTCCTCAGCTCGGTCGATAAAAAAGAACACTCCGTATACCACGGCGTTATAAATATAAGAAATACTCTTTTAATGTACGAACTCGATACATATGTCGATTACAATCACAGTGTAGTTACATTCATTGTGCAGTAGCTATTTGTAATCAACGACTAGATCCTTCCCTCTTGACCGCATGTACGGCGTAGTTTATCGCCGTTGACGATGTCCAGAACCACTCGTTCTTCAATGGATTGTAGAACATGCCGTGGATCAATTTCGTCCTGCAGCCACCTGGCGGTGCAGAGAATCGTCGAGAATGTCATTTGCACTTGGGCATATTAATAATCATATTAACTAATATTTTCGCACAAAGTCCGAAATATCTTTTTTCGTATTTACATTGCCTCGATTGAAAGCGAATGACAATAAAGATTCGAGAAGGCTGCCACACACTCTTACATGTACAACCTGGTATGCGATTTAACGGGTTATACGCAGTTAGAAATTTCAACAAATCGATTGTTTTTTATTGCATTTTCCGGAATGTACAAATATGTGAGTATATTCCCTGACAATTTCAAAGCGATCCAGCGAATATTCTCGGAAATACACACATATTTGTAAGGACGCTCGGAGCGCTACAAAGTTAACTGTTGAAACTTCAAACGCGTTTTTTTCAAAACGGTGTTTTCAAGGTCGATGAGCACGATTTTTCAAAAACGACTCATTCGATCGGTCTGCAATTTTAACACAACCTTGTCAGATTTATTCTTCGGGTATTGATCGAAGGAATAAGATTTCCGATAATTATATCTATTTTTTTTTCAACGATTTAACGAAAAATTCGGTCAAAAATCGAAATTGTTTTTTTTTCGGAGCCACAATTTTGTCAGAAATTTAAATTTCGACTATTCCTTCGATCAATACCTGGATTCATCTACCCCCTGAAAGAATCTTTTTGGTTTCTTCATTTTACATAATCCAAACCGGAGATACTTTGCTCACCGCCCGACACTTTTTTTCGGGGACCTCCAGGAGACTTCCTACAGGAGCAATGTTAATGAATATTTTTGAAAATAAAAAATGCCAATCTGAAGCTAAAAGGCTACACTGTCTAATATTTTTCGTTTTCCCCAAATGAAATCCTTTTCCAGAAAAAAATCGTGAAAAAACGACTTTTTTGGCCTTGCAACTGCGTATAACGCCTTAACGGAAGTGATTCCCATTTAATTTGTTTTTAAATAGAAATTAAACGATAGCCGACTTAAGGTTTTCAGTTTCACGAATCCGGAAATTTAATAATTAACTGATTTTCTTCTATAATCAAGTAAAAATACATCACAGTATATAGGTAACATTTCATGCCAAGGTAGCGAACTAACGAAAAATTACGACTCTAAAAATCGTCTCATTTATACAGCGATTCTCTCTAATTTCTCATTTATAAAAATAACGATAAAACTTAGAAAAATGTGATTAGCAGAACAATTTTCATAGCCGCGACTTTTCAGAGAAAATGTAAAAATGTTTAAATCTACTAAATTTGCGCGAAGTTCTTTATCCCAGTTTATCGTTGGGTATAATAATTGATTGTGACTTATTTTTATTAAGCAACACTGTAATTTGCCGACAGTTCGGAAGCCCGCCTTATTCCCTCAGAAAATACGGCACTCCGCTAAAAGAATACCTTAAGGGATCATCACAGGGTAAAAATTGAAAAAAAAAATCGGTTTTTCTTGCATTACCCGATAGTATAGACGGTTATAAACATGAACCTGCCATCGCCGATTCATCGTAAGTAGAAAATGTATGTGAAAATTCCGCACTCGAAACTTTAAACGCGTTTTTCTTGAAATGTCGTCTTTCAAAACGATGTACACTCTCAAAGGAAGAGTTTTCGAGCTATCCGTCTCAAATTTTGACACAACATTCTTCACGCCATTCTTGTTGTTGCTATAGAAGCTTTTTTTCAATATTCATCTTTTTTAACGAAAAAATGTCAAAAAAAAAATAGGCTAAGATCGACTTTATAAATTCAAACCGCTACCATATTGTCAATACTGATTGTTTTAAAATCTCCATAGCAAGATAGCGGCTTTCATACTGTTAATTATCTTTTTACAAATATTGCTTTAGATAATATTTACGGCCACAACCGTGTACAACGTGAAGACTCCTTATTTCTCGAAGACATTTTCAATCGTTAAAAAAAATGTCACAAAAATAAGCGTTTAAAAAAATATTTTCTGTTCTTCATGAGTGCTTCGATTTGACATAAAAAATCAGACTGATTCGCGTATTTTAACAATCGAAAAAAAATCGCGGAAATCGGTTTTTTTCGACCCGTTACACTGTGATGATTCCTTAAGGGGTTATATGGTTTTTTCTCACCGATAAACATTTTCCATCTTATAAACAATTTGAGGCCTAAATTTTTGTCAATAATCGATTTTTTTTAATGCCGCTATTTTGTCAAAAATTATTATTTTGCTTATTCCTTCGATCAATTACAAGATAATCCATTATATTAACGAAATATTTTTGGTTTTTTCATTTTAGATGATCCAGTCCAGAGATATCGTGCTCGCCGCAAGACGCCTTTTTTTAGAGGTCCTCCCGGAGATCAGCTATAGCAGCTTTCAAAATAATTATTTTAACAAATAAAAAGTGTTAAAATACAGTTAGAAGTTACTATAATATATGTACAAATTTTTACGTTAATAGATTTAAAAGTCTTCTCAAAAACCATTCATGAAAAATTGATCTTTTTGGGCTCCCTGACTGCATATAACCCCTTCACAGATCTATTCAATCACGAAATCAATGGCAATGTAATTTTCTAAACGAAACGTACTCCTTCACGGTCAGCATAATGTAACACTTATTCTAGACTGCAGCTGGGACAGACACAGTTTCTTACAAGACTCCAATATTCGTCTGGTCTCATCAGGCGTGATGAATTTGTTCCAATCGTGCGTTCCTGCTGGTACCAATTTCAAAACGTACTCGGCTGCTACGATGCCACCGAGCCAAGATTGTACCGTCTTGTTCAGAGTTGTTACAAATATTGAACCACCCGGCTTCAAAATGTCGACGCAAGACTAGAAAAATAAAAATAATAATTATCTAAAATTCATCAAGGTACCGTTTATGTTCGTTGTGTGAAAAAAGTTTGGCATTTTCATGAATAAGAATAAACAAGAGTTGCGTTAAAGTATAGAAACTTCGACACTGCGAAAATAAAGTGCTCATATATATTCAAACTATGATAAGAGAGATCCTATTTCACCTTCAAGAATAACTCTTTATCGGAAACATGCTCCAGAATCTCAGAAGCCACAACAGCGTCGTATGTCTGAGACTCTCTGCTCGTAAGTTCCTCGACAGTGCTGTGAACGTAGGTCAATCTTTCTGACAAACCGGGATCCAACAAAGCGTGTTCCTTAGCCGCAGCGATCTGCTGCGGCGATGCATCGATTCCGGTCACATTGGCCCCTATTCTTGCCAACGGTTCAGCCAGAATTCCTCCTCCGCAGCCGGCATCCAGAATTTTGGTACCTTCCAAAGGACGAGCAGGATTTTTTCCTTTCCAGCCGACGTTCGCCAAGCCGTCTCTTACAAACTGGACTCTGAGCGGATTCAACGCATGGAGTGCCCGCAATTCGCCGTCCAGACTCCACCACTTGTCGCTCAGTTTCCCATGGCATTCCACGTCCGTTCGATCGACCGTTGATGCCTTTGGCTTGACAGCATCTTCCAGCTGCTTCACAGATTCCGTGGAACTATTTTGAGTCTTAAATATTAGTCGCCTGGCGAGTCAATGACGCACGTATACATTGATATGCATACATATGTCTATACGGACTTGTATCTGTAGAATTGTGTGACAACACGTTCGAATGATTTTTTAACCCTTAATGCCCTCATTTCATCAAGTACTGTCAATTTGTCATGATAAACGTGTCCAGTCTCGCGTTATCAGCTGTTCACCACGAATCTGCAAAAACAAATGATGATTGATTGGCCGGTAAAACAAAAAATTCCGAGCATGTTTTATTTCTGTAATTACATCGCGACGTCGATCGCAAGCTATATTTGGGTTTGCGGTATTTGGCTAATGTGTTGTTTGTAATTTTTTTAACCCCCGTACTCAAAGCTATGGCTCCAAGGTGTGCCCAGCCAACTTCACAACGGTGGTTTTTATTTGATCGACAAACTGCTCGAAGTGGTCTACTTTTTGTGTCTTATATTATGGAAGAAGCGAACATTTGTAGAGAATTTGTTTGCTGTAAATATTGCAATTGATTTGAGGTCAAATTGGAATTATAGGAGAGATCGAAAGAACAAAAACTTCAGCCTAGGCAAAACGTCGAATTTTGATTACCGACTGACGGTAAACGAAATCTAGAGATAAATTTGACGCAGTAGTTTCACGATTAGGTGTATACTTATGATTATTAAACACCCAGATGATTAATGGACAAACGTAGTGATAGGTTTAAATGGTGTCAATAACTTCTGTAAAAAATCAGCAATTTAATAAACAATTTTTAATATTCGACACAAGCCGCACTTTATTTTCTTGACAATTAGTTGGTAATTCGGAGTGAACGCCATCTCTGTTTCCCTTTCCAGACACGAACTGAACTTGATCGTAGAAGTTGGTAATTGACGAGTCGCGAGAATTCTAAGGGCAAAAGTCGCTGTGATACTATTGTTCTATTGACAGATCGCCTCGAAAAATATTTTCGCAAAGGCGCTAACCTCAACAATACAGTGGGTCGTTATAGTACAGCAATGTGCGACGAACAAGTCAAAGAAATGGATGACAAACCTTCACCGACGATACCCTCGAACGAAGAAATAATCGACGATTTGACAAAGGATCTTCAAAATTCGTGTTGTACAACAAAGTCGAACAGTACGTCAACGCGCGCGGAGTACGGCTCGGATGACGAGAAAGATAGTGCCACCGGTGATGTTTGGCCTACTGGCATGGAGAAAGACGACAAATCCGAATTTCTTCGGAACGAGGAACCTTTGGATTTCGTCGACGAGGAGGCTCTGAAGGATCGAGAGGTTACGTTGTCCGAGGAGGATA
The DNA here is from genome assembly GCA_964007375.1 of Ophion obscuratus. NCBI lineage: Eukaryota > Metazoa > Arthropoda > Insecta > Hymenoptera > Ichneumonidae > Ophion > Ophion obscuratus. The sequence continues at coordinate 6,722 of CAXFZQ010000016.1, read as the reverse complement.
AACAAGTTTGTACTCCATTGAGTCATCTTCTCAATATTTCTATTGAAGGTGGACTTTTCTTTTCGTTTTGACAGAAGGTTCATAGGGCCATTTTTACACATACTTCGTTATCGAACGCCCACATAGAAAAACGGTACCACGAAGATCAAGCGATGCTCGGTAAAGGAAAACCGAACGCATAGAAAAATGTTACTTTCAACAGTGTTGTTTCCGAAGATTGTAGTACCAAATCATATTCATCAAGATTCGTAATGTAAGACGAATCGGAGACAATTTTGTACGTTAGCAGATTATTCATTCGATTTTTCGAACATTACTCGATTTCATTCTTTCCTCAGGCTGAAAATCCCTAAAGATTTTTTTTGTTTTCTCAATTAGCCACCTACAATCTACATGTACAAAATAAATACATAGAATAACAAAACTAAAGGGACAAAAATAAAAATGCAAGTTATCGTTGTATTCCGACAATGCAAACTTCAACAGCATTGTAAAATATTTGTCCTATACTATTCAATACTTGTCGAATAAATATTGTATCCTACTCTATTAAATTCAGAAGCCGAAGTGCATAAAGTATCGACATTTTTTTTTCTATATTTTTTACATTCTATGATTTGTTTTTTTGCATATTCAAATTGTAGATTTCTAAATGACCAAAGAAAAAAATGATGAGCGATTTTTGTAGCTAAGATCTGCCAGATAAAGTTTGAGCAGTAGAAAAATAATCATGTGCGTTGTGTTCCAATGATTCACAGGTCGGTTACATATTCTCTAGACACGTGAAGTAGGGTTATTAAGCGGAGAGTAGGGGTTTCACCGTGAAAAAAAAACACTTTTTTGCGATTTTTTTTCATCTATATGGATAGAGTAAATTTGTTGAAACCTTTTGTACATTGTTAAGTGTCATTTCGAGAACATTCCGTGAAATTTGTACGCGAAAATATCCACAACCAAGCCAGCGACAAAGCTTTTCCTAAAACGCGTTTGGAAAAACACACACACACGATTTGCGGTGTTAACTGTATCACAGCTAGAAATTATCTGAAATGGAGTACGATTGAAATTTAGTCAAAGTATCATCAAATCCTCCCCCCAAAAGTCGTTGATACATTTTTTTTTTTCATTTCAAAATTTTTAGTCGTCATGTAAAGTTAAAAGTGCTATTTTTCTGTGTCTGTTTATTTTCTTTCTTATTTTCTGTGTCTGTTTACGTGTTGGTAGACTTTGAATAAGAGGTTTCGAGAAAAACGCGTTTGAAGTTTAGAGAAGTCGGAGCTACAGTGTTAGAGGAGCGGGACTAAATAGTCGATAACTTCGAGAGTTTTGCTCTGATTGACTTGAAATTTTGGGATTATATTCTTGAAATGTTTAACTATGGGAAAAGACACAAAAAATCGATTTTTCAAAAATGTAAACCCCTACCCTCCCCTAAAGAGGCTGCTTTTCTAAGCATAAAGCCAAGATTCGTTGTATCGGAGATTTTACAAATATCTTAAATTTCATTTTCCTGATAGAGTTTCTCTTGACTCTTTTCTTGACTCTTCAATTGTTATCGCCATTGGCGAACCCACAGTATCTCAGTAAATTTCACGGCAATTCAGTAGTTAGTAAGCGAACGAAGAATAATCCACGCATTTAACATCGACAGGAACTGCGCACCGAAGCCGAAGCACTGAAGAACGTCGGCAATGAGTTTTTCCGAGCCGGAGAGTACAGCAGGGCCGAGAACTCTTACACCGAGGGATTGCAAACTTGTCCACTGGCATTCCTGGAAGATAGGGCGATTTTGTACGCGAATCGAGCAGCCGCTAAGATGAAACACATGGTCGCTTGATTTACGATTTCGGCAGTATCCACACTTAAGGCTATTAACTTGAATCTGACGCTGTTTTCATTTACGCTCAACAGGATGACAAGGAGCCTGCGATAGCCGATTGCACAAAAGCCATAGAATTGAATCCGAAGTATCTGAGAGTGTATCTCAGGAGGGCTCAATTGTACGAGGAAACGAGTAAACTGGACAACGCGTTAGCGGACTTCAAGAAAATTCTAGAGTTGGATCCGTCTCATTCCGAAGCTAATCACGCCGTGAGGGTACGTAACACGATGTTATCGTTCGTCAAACGTCCCGACGATTGTCATTCGTGTCTCGAATGCAAGTTAATCGGGTTTTGTTTTAATTCAACAGAGATTGCCACCGTTGATAGAGGAGGCGAACGAGAAATTGAAAACGGAAATGCTAGGAAAACTCAAGGATCTCGGCAATTTGGTGCTCAAACCTTTTGGACTGTCGACAAATAATTTCGAGCTTCAACAGGACCCCAACAGTGGTGGATATACCGTGAAATTTAATCAGAACACTAGTTAATTACGGCACAACACATTGCGAAAACATTTAATGAACCGATTGGTACACGTTATATTTATATGAAAAATAAATAATAAGCACATACTGTACGATAAGACATTCCCGAGTATGAATAGACAAATGATCGCAGTCATTGAATCGTCGCAAAATTTATCGGTTTTGACGTTTTTTTTTTAGCAGCCGTCGCAGTGGATTTTGGTCTAAAAATAAACCAAAGGTAAAAACGAATTTTATTTTCATCCGTTGAACACGATCGCGTCGTTCCGTGAACGTTTTTTTCGGGTCTCGGGATCACAGGATGCTCCAACGTCACGGTTGTCGTGACCATTGTATCGACATTGTTTTGACTGCGACGTGTACGGTAGGGATCTCGACCCTTGACCGTTAAGCACGCGATGCTTTCACTACCACCAATGAATACTCCCCACGCGATTAGCGAGTGCGCCCATTAGAACGCGACAGCCGAGCTTGGATTATCGCGAATAAAATCAGATACTCGTTTGCAATCGCCCCACATTTTGACGTTGACGTTTTTTTCTTCCGCTTCCCATTAAGTAAAAGTGCCGATCGATATATGGATTCGTCACAAACGGTAGAAAGGAAAACCTTGTATACTCACGTGTGGATCGAAAAATCTTTGTCCAATATTACGGTCGCCTGTGGATATGCTACCGTCTCAATAAAAACGACCGTTCAGTTTCCCCAAATTCGAAACCACAACCAATTGTAACTATGTTTTGTGCTGTAAAGGCTAATTCGGTAGGGTAAACCGGTTCACTACTGTCTTGAACTCGGTCAATAAATGATTTTGATTTTAAAAAATGTCTAGCTCGTAATGTCGACTTGATTATGGTTAGAGTTTTTTGCCCTGGATGTTTTTTTTTTCATCCGATCATAGTTCTTTCATTTTACCGATGAGTTTACTCGTTTGGTTTTTCATTTCGCGAGTGTCCACGGAGAGCTAGAATGTCTTTGGTAAACACGTAAAATAGTTGGTTTTTTGTTTAGAAAATGCATTTGATAAATTACAACGAAAAAACACGAATGGCCCGGACGAATCCCTTTGAGTTTTGACTTCGGGTATAGATTTTGTGCTGCAGCAAAAAAAAAGAGATCTGTGCTCGGACCGCTGGAGTAATTGAAAATGTAGTTTCTCGTTCAACCGACAGATGTCGCTTTGTCACCCTATTTTTGCGGATAGACTTTCAGTGGTGAAAAAAGAAATTAATAATAGAGTTTGTAACAATAGAGAAGGAAGAATTATCTGACTTTTGGAGCAGTAATCGAACGTGTACGTGCACGTGAATCTGTTTCCCGGAATTTTCAAGCACCGCTCGAGCAAAAGTAGATCATGCGGTATGCATTCAATGAAAAGAGTCTCAGGCGCCGCGAGTCTGAGCGCGAAGCTCTCTCATTGATTCGATTGAGCTGGTCTTTTTGGAAAATCATTCAAGCGATGGCTCAAGTAGCGTATATATACAGTTTGCACAGTAGTGTAACCGAACGAATGGGCAGACGACGCCGCTATACGGGCCGTTCCGTGCCAAATTCATCTTTGTCCCCATTATCTTTATTTCTCCCGACCATGTGAAGCGGCCAACTCGCTATGTACCTCGCTCCCTGCAGAATGTAAGAACGAACATTCGGCTCGCGAATTTCAAGTAGGGCTTGCATATTGTTCCGAACTACTCGACTATTCGAATATCCGTGATATCCGAATACGTGAAATCTGATACTTCAAATTCGGACGGTTCGAGCATCCGGGTAGTTCGAGTATTCGAACAGTTCGGGCATCCGGGTAGTTCGAGTATTCGAACAGTTCGGGCATCCGGGTAGTTCGAGTATTCGGACAGTTCGGGAATCCGGGTAGTTCGAGAATTCGGATAGCTCAGATACAGGGTTGCGAAATTTGTAATGAAAAAGTAATGCATTATTCATTACTTTTTTAAAAAGTAATGAATGCAATGTAATATGTAATACAAAATGCAATGTAATATGTAATGACAAAAAAATTCATTACACATTACGTTGTAATGGGCAATGGACATTTTTTACATTACATAGTCCAATGTAATGAGTAATGGATTTTTTTTACAATACAAAATATAATGTAATGAGTAATGGAATTTGTTTAAATTACAAAGTGTAATGTGATGGATGGATGGATGGATGGATGGATGGATGGATGGATGGATGGATGGATGGATGGATGGATGGATGGATGGATGGATGGATGGATGGATGGATGGATGGATGGATGGATGGATGGATGGATGGATGGATGGATGGATGGATGGATGGATGGATGGATGGATGGATGGATGGATGGATGGATGGATGGATGGATGGATGGATGGATGGATGGATGGATGGATGGATGGATGGATGGATGGATGGATGGATGGATGGATGGATGGATGGATGGATGGATGGATGGATGGATGGATGGATGGATGGATGGATGGATGGATGGCTGGATGGATGGATGGGTGGATGGATGGATGGATGGATGGATGGATGGATGGATGGATGGATGGATGAATAGATAGATAGGATGGATAGATGGATGGCTGGATAGATGGATGGATAGATGATGTATGTATAGATGGATGGATGAATGGATAGATAGGATGGATAGATGAATAGATGGATGGATGGATGGATAGATGGGTGGATGGATAGATAGATAGATGAATGGATGGATCGATGGATCGATGGATAGATGGATAGATGAATGGATGGAGCGATAGATGGATGGATGGATAGATGGATGTATGGATGGATAAATGATATATGTATAGATGGCTGGATGAATAGATAGATAGGAAGGAAAAATTTTCATCGATGTGTTTGTTACCTACAAATGATTCTGCATCCATCTATCCATCCATCCATCCGTCCATTTATCCATCTATCCATCCATCTATACATACATCATCTAGCCATCCATCCATCCATCCATCTATTCATCCATCCATCTATATATTCATCTACCCATCCTATCTATCTATTCATCCAGCCATCTATACATATAGCATCTATCCATCCATCTATCCATCCATCCATCTATCGCTCCATCCATTCATCTATCCATCTATCCATCGATCCATCGATCCATCCATTCATCTATCTATCTATCCATCCACCCATCTATCCATCCATTCATCTATCTATCCATTCATCCATCTATCCATCCATCCATCCATCTATCTATCTATGCATCTATCCATCTATCCATCCATCCATCTATCCATCTATCCATCCATCCATCTATTCATCCTTCCATCCATCTATTCGTCTATCCATCCTATCTATCCATCCATCCATCTATCCATCCATCCATCTATCCATCCATCCATCTATCCATCCTATCTATTTATTCATCCATCCATCTATACATCCATCCATCTATCCATCCATTCATCCATTCATCTATACATACATCATCTATCCATCCATTCATCCATTCATCTATCGTTCTATCCATTGATCCATCAATCCATCCATCCAGCCATATATCTATCAATGCATCTATCCATCTATCCATTCATATATCCATCCATCCATCCATCCTTACATCTATCCACCCATCCATCCACATATACATACATCATCTATCCATCTATTCATCGCTCTATCAATCCATCCATCTATCCATCGATCCATCTGTCTATCCATCCATCCATCCACCTATATATAATCATCTATCCATCGATACATCCATGTATCCATCGATCCATCTGTCTATCCATCCATCCATCCACCTATATATACATCATCTATCCATCCATCCATCCACCTATATATACATCATCTATCCATCCTTCCATCCATCGATCGATCGATCGATCGATCGATCGATCGATCCATCCATCCATCCATCCATCCATCCATCCATCCATCCATCCATCCATCCATCCATCCATCCATCCATCCATCCATCCATCCATCCATCCATCCATCCATCCATCCATCCATCCATCCATCCATCCATCCATCCATCCATCCATCCATCCATCCATCCATCCATCCATCCATCCATCCATCCATCCATCCATCCATCCATCCATCCATCCATCCATCCATCCATCCATCCATCCATCCATCCATCCATCCATCCATCCATCCATCCATCCATCCATCCATCCATCCATCCATCCATCCATCCATCCATCCATCCATCCATCCATCCATCCATCCATCCATCCATCCATCCATCCATCCATCCATCCATCCATCCATCCATCCATCCATCCATCCATCCATCCATCCATCCATCCATCCATCCATCCATCCATCCATCCATCCATCCATCCATCCATCCATCCATCCATCCATCCATCCATCCATC
>CAXFZQ010000014.1:2500-17500 GCA_964007375.1 Ophion obscuratus | reverse complement strand
TCATTTTGTTATTTTTGCATATCTTAAAAATCTTTTGATCTGCGCTGTAGCCATTAACATACTGAATCTAAAACCGTTTGATTCTTTTGTTTCGGATGATCCATCTTCGAGAATTCATCAACAGCACAGACCTACTTTTTCCATCCATCCATCCATCCATCCATCCATCCATCCATCCATCCATCCATCCATCCATCCATCCATCCATCCATCCATCCATCCATCCATCCATCCATCCATCCATCCATCCATCCATCCATCCATCCATCCATCCATCCATCCATCCATCCATCCATCCATCCATCCATCCATCCATCCATCCATCCATCCATCCATCCATCCATCCATCCATCCATCCATCCATCCATCCATCCATCCATCCATCCATCCATCCATCCATCCATCCATCCATCCATCCATCCATCCATCCATCCATCCATCCATCCATCCATCCATCCATCCATCCATCCATCCATCCATCCATCCATCCATCCATCCATCCATCCATCCATCCATCCATCCATCCATCCATCCATCCATCCATCCATCCATCCATCCATCCATCCATCCATCCATCCATCCATCCATCCATCCATCCATCCATCCATCCATCCATCCATCCATCCATCCATCCATCCATCCATCCATCCATCCATCCATCCATCCATCCATCCATCCATCCATCCATCCATCCATCCATCCATCCATCCATCCATCCATCCATCCATCCATCCATCCATCCATCCATCCATCCATCCATCCATCCATCCATCCATCCATCCATCCATCCATCCATCCATCCATCCATCCATCCATCCATCCATCCATCCATCCATCCATCCATCCATCCATCCATCCATCCATCCATCCATCCATCCATCCATCCATCCATCCATCCATCCATCCATCCATCCATCCATCCATCCATCCATCCATCCATCCATCCATCCATCCATCCATCCATCCATCCATCCATCCATCCATCCATCCATCCATCCATCCATCCATCCATCCATCCATCCATCCATCCATCCATCCATCCATCCATCCATCCATCCATCCATCCATCCATCCATCCATCCATCCATCCATCCATCCATCCATCCATCCATCCATCCATCCATCCATCCATCCATCCATCCATCCATCCATCCATCCATCCATCCATCCATCCATCCATCCATCCATCCATCCATCCATCCATCCATCCATCCATCCATCCATCCATCCATCCATCCATCCATCCATCCATCCATCCATCCATCCATCCATCCATCCATCCATCCATCCATCCATCCATCCATCCATCCATCCATCCATCCATCCATCCATCCATCCATCCATCCATCCATCCATCCATCCATCCATCCATCCATCCATCCATCCATCCATCCATCCATCCATCCATCCATCCACCTCTCTCTCTCTCTCTCTCTCTCTCTCTCTAAATATCGCCAGTAGCGAAATCGCGAGTAGCGAATTTGTTTTTCGCTACTCGCTACATTTGTATCGAGTAGCGAAATTTTTTTCGCTACTCGCTACATTTGTATCGAGTAGCGACATTTTTTTCGCTACTCGCTACATTTGTATCGGGTAGCGATTTTTTTTTTCGCTACTCGCTACATTTGTATCGAGTAGCGACATTTTTTTCGCTACTCGCTACATTTGTATCGGGTAGCGATTTTTTTTTCGCTACTCGCTACATTTGTATCGAGTAGCGAAAAAAATTTTGCTACTCGATACAAAAGTAGCGAGTAGCGAAAAAATCTCGCTACCCGATACAAATGTAGCGAGTAGCGAAAAAAATTTCGCTACTCGATACAAATGTAGCGAGTAGCGAAAAAAATTTCGCTACTTGCTACTAAAGTATCGAGTAGCGAAAAAAATTCGCTACATTTGTATCGAGTAGCGAACTTTTTTCGCTACTCGCTACATTCGTATCGAGTAGCGAATTTTTTTTCGTTACTCGCTATATTTGTATCGAGTAGCGAGTATCGGTCGATACAAATTTTGGACATCTCTGCACTAGAGTAGCACAAATTTGATCTCTATTTTTTTTTCTTTTTTCTCACCATCTAATTATTTTCTTCAGACAACAAAAAAAACTGTCGCGAAACCTGCGAACGGTCAAAAAATATGTAGAGGTCGCGCAATGAAAAAATTCAAATTTTCATTAAAAATCGTTTTTTTTTTCGTCCACTTCTCACCCATGAATTTTACGCTTTATAATTTTTAAATTAACCTCGCGAAAGTTCCAGCCGGCCAATGAATATTGAGTGGTTGCTCAAAAGCTTCGAAATTGCCAGTTTTCGCCAATATTTTTTAAAATCTTCCCACTCATAAGTTTGACGCTTTGTGAAATGTTCGTACCAACCTTTTTTCTTTAGAAACGGATTTTTCAAATTTACCTCACATTTCTAACCCAAGAATTATAATCTTTGTTCTCATCACATAATCCTTTAAAGCTCTTGTCCGTAAACAATAGGTCGTTTTATTCGTAAAACTGAAATGGCAGCTTTTTTCCGCGCATCATAACGCGTCCAACCAACCGTAGCTGTACTCTGTGGCGAACGACGCCATAATACAATAATACATAATGACCATATCGTCTAATTGGTGTTTGCCACAAATTATCGTAATAAATTATTCAGCAAATCTGACACTTCGCTGTTTATTTTGTTTTTATGCTAAAAGGAATTATAGTGCATGCGAGATTTATTTTTTGGCGGAAATTGTCAATATCCAAAACCTTCAGTGACCACTAAATATTCATTGGCCGACTTGAATTTTCGCGACGTTAATTTAAAAATTATAAAGCGCAAAATTAATGGACGAGAAGTGGACAAAAAAAATCGATTTTTGGAAGGTCTGAGCGACCCCTAAATATTTTTTGACCGCTCGCAGCTTCGGCGACAATTTTGTTTTCTTTGCGAAAAATAATTCGACAGTGAGGATAAGAAAAACAAAATAGAGCTCAAATTTGTGCCACCCTACACACACACAAACGCGTGCGCGCGCGCGCGCGAAATGTCGAGAGCGGCCGCGCGAGTCGCACAGCGTGTCTCGCAGCGAATGACAAACTTGGCCCAGAAAGCGAGCCGGAACTACCGCTGGAAGGAATCAATGACCTTGGCACGAGCGGTCCCCGCCCTCCGGCTTCCTCGCCGCGGCGCTCTCGCGGGAAATTCCAGTAACGCTCGATCCGTGCGAGCGAGCGAGGATCGGCAGCGTGCGCGCCCGCGCGCATATCCGCGAGGTCGTTGCGCCGCCTCGTCGCGGCTCTTCTCTCAATCGTTTTCTCCTCATTTTCTTTCTTTCTCATCCTCGAGCGAGAATGTATCGCGCGGGCGCGCCTCTGCTGGAAAAATACACAATGAGTAAACTTTTCGAGCAATCGCCGTATGCCGGTACGCAACACTTTGATACAAACAGCTTTCCAGGTACGTTTATACGCAGGCCTACGCACATATATATCGGGGCCGGGAGGGGGGGGGGGGTGGGGGTGTCATTTCAACCCCGTTGTATAGATGCAATGCTGGTTTTGGGGACATCTGGCTGTTTCGAAGACGATCCTCGCAGTCGAATAGCTTCAAAGTCATCCTTCCTCATATATGAATATGTATGTATAGAGGAACCGCGCGCCACTTTCGAAGCGACACAAAGTGCCACATATGCCTATATGTGCACGGTCGCGAAGAAGCTCGACGAAAAATGTTGGTGCGCTTCAAGCATATGCCGTTCGATCGACAGATTTTGCCAATGATAATCCGATCTCGGGAAACTTAGTATTATTATTATTATTATTATTATTTTTTATTTTTTTTATTTTTTTAATTATAATAGACTTTATTGCTTTATTTTTTAATTATAATAGACTTATTATTATTATTATTATTATTCATATTTTTATTGATTATTATTAAAGGTATTTCAATTTTATTCGAATTTTATCGACTTTTTTCGATTTTCTTTTTTTTTCAATTTAACAAGCAACCAGCGGAAAGTTGTGAACAAAGTCGAAGAAAATTGGTCTTCTCATTTTTATGATGATTACACGGTGTTTAGGAACGACTTGTTGCTTTAATCGTTTTGTAAAACTGATCAATCGGTCCGGAAAAACAATTCGACGGAACAATTTGAAAATTTATAGGGCTATTGGGGGTACATTAAGTAAAAAAAAAAATCTGGCAACATTAGTATTTCCATCAATATTTGTAAAGTAGTGGTAGATTCACTGAAAACCCATACAAAGTCATTTTTTACTTTTTTCAAATCAACGTTAAGGGTGAACAATTGACAAAAGGGTGTTTTAGGAAATGTATTCAAGTTCTCAAAACTGCTCTTTAATTCTTTATGCGATCATCGGTTGCTGAGATGTCGATCATCAAAGACAAATGGATATTTTTTCATTCAGTCAGATATCTCAGTAAAAGTCGACGTAGAGCGACAAAAAAAAACAAATCGAAGCTGAATAAAAAAGCTGACTGACCTCCGCATTGATTTAACTAAAAAAAATCTCGAGCCCGGAAACCCTTGAGAAAGAACAAACAAATTTGTAAAAAAAAATCCCGCTATTTCTTATTATTGCGCGATAACCGTAGCGCACAAAAATGTTTGCCAAAAGATCTCAAAGCTAGTAACTTGAAGCTTCAAAATGTAATTCTTTTCACCTCGATACGACCATTTTTCACGTAGATACAACGCGGCAAAAAACAATTACAAAATTGACGAAATATTCTGTTCGTTTAATTTTTTTGAATGGTATAGTTATATTTCTTTTATTTACAATTATTATATTTACGTTACGATAAACGTAAACAAATATGAATAATATTTATTATTATCATTTGTTTATGTTCATTGTTGTTATTATTATTTTGTGGATTATCGATGGAAATTGAACGTGATAACAAATTTAGGCGGACATAAACAAATATAAATAATAATTATTATTTGTTTATGTTAATTGTTATTATTGCTGTTATAATTATCAACGGCATCAACAATATCGTTATTATTGTTATTTTGGTATTATTAATATGATTATATAATGATAATTATTATTATTTGTTTATGTTTATTGTTATTATTGCATTATCATATTTCGTTATTATTGTTATTTTGGTATTATTGTTATGATTATATGATGATAATTATTATTATTATCATTATTGATGGAATTTAAACGTAACGTAAAATTTAAGGAAATTCGAGTAAAAAGCGTAAATGTCTCGTCACTCACTGTATTTTGCACGCGGTCTTCACTTTGGAAACTTCGATCCTGGAACACAAAATAAACACATGTCCCGCATCGCTCTCTCGGTCCCTCTCTCTCTTCCTCGCTGGTTCTTTCTGTCGAGCGCCTAACTCGTACTTCCTCTCTGCGCGACTATCTCTCCAACTCGTCGAAACAAGTTTTATTAATGTGTGAAGCGTTCCGAAGAGCCTGGTGTGTGTGTGCGTGTGTGTGTATATTGGGAGTACAAATAAGTCTCCGCCGTTTGACAAAAGATGGCCCCACCAAGAGGTTATGGTCGAAATTGTCGGATGTAAAACGTCGTATCGTAAGGTTGGACACACGACAAGACCATAACCTTGAAATATTGGCGATTTTTTTATCAGTATCACATAATTTGTTTTCGTGCGAAAATGTCGATTTTTGAGCCGAATAAGCGTCATTTGTGGAAACTTGGTTTTGGTACGAATCTCCCTCCAATAATGCTTCCAATTCCGCGTCTTCGGCCTTCCGCTACATTGTCTTCGACGTCAAACTTACCGTTCTTAAACTTTTGAAACCAATCGCGACAACTTCTCTCACTTAAGGCGAAGTAGAAACGTGACATATGAGTGCGAGAGAGATAGCTGAAATTTTCGAACAGAGATTTCTCAGAGACGAATAATATTTAGGGCACAAGGAAATCATCAAGCTCTGCGTCAGGGAATTCTCCAGAGTCTGATGCTTTGGTTTTCTCGAAAAAATTTAACCATCTGTGAGAAAATTGGTTTGGAAAATTTGTTAGGTTATGTTGACTTTGTACATGCTCTTAAAGCAGCCTCACCATACGCTTCTCCAAGCGCGCCTCAGCTGCAGATTTTTTCAACTTGAAGAAGTAAATCAAGTTTCCGCAAATGACGCTTATCCCTGATGGAAATCCGCTTATTGGAATTCGACAAATAATGTTGAAATCTGTTAAAAAATGTCAGAAACTGTGAAAATGAATAGATTCTAACATAATTTGATGGAATCGTACATATTTTGATAGATTCTGTCGGAAATAATCTATGAAAATCGGACAGAACCTCACATATTATGTTAACTTTACGGAATGTCATAAAATCACAGAATTCGATACTTTCTGTCATCTTTTTGTCAGAAAATGTCATCTTTTAACAAAAAATGATAAAATTAATTTTCCATTTTTTGACATATTGTTGCATCGAAAAGAATGACAGAAAATGACAAAAAATTATAGAAAACGATAATTTTTATCATAATTTGTTGTCACATTTTTGTTGAATTCTGACAGATTTCAGCTGTCATTAAATCACAGAGTTTGATACTTTCTGTCATCTTTATGTCGGAAAATGTCATCTTTCAACAAAAAATGATAAATAAGTTTTCCATTTTTTGACATATTGTTGCATCGAAAAAAATGACAGAAAATGTCAAAAAATGATGGAAAACGATCATTTTTATCATAATTTGTTGTCACATTTTTGTTGAATTCTGACAGATTTCAGCTGTCATTAAATTACAGAATTTGATACTTTCCGTCATCTTTATGTCGGAAAATGTCATCTTTTAACAAAAAATGATAAATCAGTTTTCCATTTTTTGACATATTGTTGCATCGAAAAAAATGACAGAAAATGTCAAAAAATGATAGAAAACGATAATTTTTATCATAATTTGTTGTCACATTTTTGTTGAATTTTGACAGATTTCAGCTGTCAATAAATCACAGAATTTGATACTTTCTGTCATCTTTATGTCGGAAAATGTCATCTTTTAACAAAAAATGATAAATAAGTTTTCCATTTTTTGACATATTGTTGCACCGAAAAAAATGACAGAAAATGTCAAAAAATGATAGAAAACGATAATTTTGATCATAATTTGTTGTCACATTTTTGTTGAATTCTGACAGATTTCAGCTGTCATTAAATTACAGAATTTGATACTTTCTGTCATCTTTATGTCGGAAAATGTCATCTTTTAACAAAAAATGATAAATAAGTTTTCCATTTTTTGACATATTGTTGCATCGAAAAAAATGACAGAAAATGTCAAAAAATGATAGAAAACGATAATTTTTATCATAATTTGTTGTCACATTTTTGTTGAATTCTGACAGATTTCAGCTGTCATCAAATTACAGAATTTGATACTTTCTGTCATCATTGTGTCGGAAAATGTCATTAAAATTTAGAAAATTATATGTAAATTCCATCAAATATTGACGAATTCTGACGATTTATTATCAGAATCGATAATTAAATGTCAAAATTCATCAGAATATATCATATATTTATAATGCAAAATGTCAAAAGTTAACAAGTTCGGTCATTATATGACAAAAAATAAAAAAGAATGATATAATTTGACAGATTCGGTCATAATATTTCATGAATGTTAAAGAATTCCATTTCATTCCATTAAATAATGACGTTTAATGACGACAATCTCACAAAAAATAAGAAAGAATGATATAATTTGACATATTCGGTCATAATATTTTATAAATGTTGAAGAATTCCATTATATTCCATTAAAAAATGACATTTAATGACGAAAATCTCACAAAAAATAAGAAAGAATGATATAATTCGACAGATTCGGTCATAATATTTCATGAATGTTGAAGAATTCCATTTTATTCCATCAAAAAATGACATTAAATGACGAAAATCTCACTTAAAATGGAAAACTCTTACGACATTATATGACATATTATGTAAGATTCTGACAGAAATTACTGAATTATAACATTACTTTTCTGATAAAATATGACAGATTCTGTAAAGCATGTTCCAATTTCCGGTCAGAAATCATGAACTTCTCACAGAAAATGTCAAATCTCGAAATAATATGACAGATTCTGTCGTATAAATGACGTATTCTGACATTATTTCTCATTGAAAGTTGACGGAATATTATCAAATCTGACATTTTTTGTTAAAATCTGACGAATTCCAATAAGCGGATTTCCATCAGGGATGTGACTCAAAACTCGACATTTTCGTACGAAAACAAATTATGGGATCCTGATACAAAATCGCTAGTATTTCAAGGTTATGGTCTTGCCAGATGTCCAAAATTACGATATAATGTTTTACATCTGACAATTTCAACCATAACCTCCTGGTGGGGTCATCTTTTGTCAAACGGCCGAGACTTATTTGTACTCCCAATATATATATATATATATATATATATATATATATATATATATATATATATATATATGACAAGTATTCTTCTCCGGTGTCCCGACCGAATGCGCGCGACTGCGAATCAACCCGACGAGGCGCGAACGATCCGATATACCGTGTGAAAAAAAACTTGGACAAACCGCGTGCATCTGTCCGGTCTCGCTCGATAAACGAATCCGTATTCCGCGATGATGAACGACTCAGTCGATCCGATTGAGCGACTCATCGCCGCTTCGTCCGTCCGCGATAACGCGTCATTCTCGAACAGTCAGGCATTGAGAGAGAGAGAAAAAAACCCAGATGACGATTCGTATTACGGAGAACGTGTGATCGTTTCCGGTCAGGGGGATCGATCGGCCGTCGTCGTCGTTGCTACGGAAGTGTAGTAGATTTCGATCGAGTATGAGGGAGGGATTATTTTTTTGAATATTTTTTGTACCACGCGATTATTCCCGCAGCAATGAGACCGTGTCAACGAAAGAACGGAACGAGAGAGAGAGAGAGAATAGAAGGAGAGAGGAGAGAGAGAGAGACTGCGCTGACGTCATTCACGCAACCCGTTCACCACGTCACTCACGCGGCGGTTCTCATCGTCTAGTCTTTGATATTCGAGTCTCGTGTTCATACTCGTCGCGATAACGCCTGGAACTGCTCGATAGAAGGAAGCAAAAAAAACAATACATTACCAGTTTCGTCAAACGCCGAGTAATTATCTCAAGGATCGATAATGGGACGTGATGTTTTTCGACAAAATCTCCGAGAGAGACGCAGTTTTTCTTGCCGTCGTTTTTTTCACATCGAACCACTCGCCGCGATACGAAGATGTGGCCACGTTTGCGCTGAGGAATTTTTGTCTTTCGAACGTATCCTGTTCTGTGCTGGCAAACGAGCAGGAACGTCGCGGGCTTTCATATTTCACAATTTATATATATTTTTTACTTGTTTCTTTGGAGATTTAAAATTTCATTTTTTATTGCGGGGTTTTGAAGATTAGCGTCTCGAGTGAAATTAGTGACAAAGATTTTGTAAAAATTTCATAAATTCACCGAACCGTTACGATTTATTCGTCTTCCTTTTCCTTTTTCCTCGATCACTAGGTTTTGGGAAACTGTGTAAATTGTATCTCGAAATCGGTCGATTTAATCTTAGTCTTAAAAAAAAACCAAAAAAAATCAATATTTTGAAAACTATTGCAAGTCGCCAACAATACCTTTGGGGGTTGTCTTAAAATATGAAAAGGAAGATTTGTGCAGAATCCCAACTCGATCGGAGGGGGCGCGCGGAACCTTATTCGAGGGTTTTATTACCATCCTGAAAGTTCATTTTCCAATTTTCATTCCAGATGAGCCTACATGCCAGAAGCACCTACAGCGGTGGCCCTCCAGCAACATCGTCACTTTGTTTAAATAACAATAACTTCATTGTTTATCAATATTTCCCAATATAAAAAAAACCCAACCTCGTCAACAACTATGTACGAATTGTGTATAAAATCCTGACCCCATCGTCCTAATACTCGCGTCAGAGAAAAATATTGACAACCGACTGTTTCGAAGTCTCAATTGATAATCTTCCGAAACAAACCACCGACAAAAATCGCGAAACGCCCTGCTCGTTCTTACCGATCGTACATCTTAAGACTCCCCCTAACGGCTAGTTTCCACAATTCCGGCGATGCATCATTATCCGCCTCGCGAGACGAATCGTCTCGTGTACGACACAATACGAGTCGCAATTACCCGCGCTCAGCTCATTTCGCTGTACGCCGCGGATCCGCGACGGGCAAAAAAAATCATGCGGAAGCGGACGAAACGGTTAATGTGCTCGATGATCATCGTGCGTGCGTGTGTGTGTTCCGTCTCTCGAGAGTAGGAGGTTTTATCGTCGTAGAAGGGAATCGAGAGACTCGCGCCATCCTCTCTCTCGCTCGTTCGCATCCTTCAGGCTTGTTACGTGCTTCTCTCTCTCTCTCTCTCTCTCTCTCTCTCTATCTCTCTCCCTCCGTTTCGCACTCTCCGGAGAGTCGGACCGGGACACGGAGGCTCCGGCGCTCGCACGGGAGCCCGCCAGTTGTTCAGTGACCGTTGTCGCGCGTGTCTATCAGCGATGCGAGCGTTATATTCGCGACTGTCGTTTGTTTATATTTATTACGTAAAAGAGAGAGAGAGAGGGAATGTTTGTTTAGAAACAGAGAATTTTTATTTAGAGAGAGAGAAACCGGGAATGTTTATATTAAGAAAGCGAGAGAGAGAGAGAGAACATTTTATTTAGAGCGAGAGAGAAAGAGATAGCATTTTTATTTAGAGAGACAGAGAGAGAAAAAAAGGGAGAGATTAGAGTATGTTTAGGTTGAAGAGAGAGGGATGAACAAAAAGATTGGGATACTTTGGGTTAGAGAGGGAGAGAGAGAGAGAGAATATGTTTAATTTAAGAGAGAGGTACACAACCGTCGCTTTCGCGTCCGTGTCACACAAAATTTTTAGCACGCACTGCAATCGGTGAGCGTCTATAGAGACCCGCGCGGACAATTGGCGATTTTGACTCCATATATTGTAACGTTGCGTTACGATATAGAGACTATCCGAGAAAGGTGAGGTAAGCGGGCTGGCGTAGCTCAGTTGGTCAGAGCAGTCGACCGGCAATCGAAAGGTCCCGGGTTCGAATCCCGGCCCAGAAACGCACCGCATTTTTTTCGGATAGTTCTCCTCAGTTTTTTCGGGGGATTACAATATATATATATATATATATATATATATACACTAAGAGCTAGTGCGTGATGACCCACTCGCCTTCTTCATCGGTGTACGCATGCGCTCCATCGTATTAACAGTTTCTCGGAGGAACTAGTATAGTTCTAATTTACCTCAATAATAACGAGAAATAAATAAATAAAATGTAGTGATGCCCTTTGCCAGTTCAGGCTGCGGCCACCAAATTGTCACGTGTAATAAATTCATCGCACGGCAGTCGCAAAAAAGTTAAACTCGACCTGAAAACAGACAAATTAAAAAACTCATAAAAATTATGTCTGTGGTGCAAAGATCCTGTGTTTTTGATGAACGATTCGAGGACAAAAAACTTTAAAAAAATGAAGGAAAAAAGCTTGTAAACCTCCGACCAAAGTTTGCTAACGCGATGACACTCGCGCGCCGACTACACGCGCTACGATGAGCGACGTGAGTTACGCGGTTTTGTGTTCTTGAACGCGCCGCTGGCGCGCTTATTGCCCGTGATATTGAACTTCGCACGGAGCGGCACACGAAGCCTTGAATTTGGAATGTTCGTTATCGAGTTATTTAGTGTTACCAAATTTTCGTGTTTATCGGCGAGAGGGAGAGAGAGAGAAAATAGTTTTTATATGAATATATTTCGATTTTTAGGATTGAATATGTTTCATTCGCGAGGCTGTTTTTTCCGGCGTTATTTTTCCATGGGCTGTTTCTTCCTAAACTCGTGGCTTCGATATGCGTGCGATGTGTTGTTAGGGTTTGCGTGTTTTGTTTAAGACCAAACTAATGAAGTTGGACAAAGCTAATTCAGTCGTGGCAAAATTGATCATTATCCCGTTTTTCTCGAAAAAAATGGTTTCAGACCAAAAATTTATAGAATTACAGCGAGTCGAAATAAATAGAAAAAAAAAAAAAATCTTTTTTTGCTCAAGTTGGTTTTATGGAAGCCCCGGCTTTTTTGTTTCATTGTCGGTTTCGTTTTCAGCTTTTGTTTTGCTCGAGCCAGTTTTTTGGAAGGCTTTTTTCCTCCGTTTCTTGGTTTTTCTTGTTTTTTTTCCGTTCTACGTCTTTTCCTCGACATAATGCACTCTGAAGAAAGCTACAATAATGTAAATCAGTTAAATCGCTTAATAACGAATAATTCGTGAAATGTGCTGTATCTTCTAAACGAAGCTAAAATCGCGTTTTTTTTATTCTTCCACAAGTGTTTATTTCGAGTCAAATATAAATAATCCACGCCAAATTAGGGCACCGGAGAAATCGTAATCGTGCCATTTTGTCCCTCAACTTGCCCCAACCCTAAGAAATAGGGGTTGAAAACTTAAAAATCGCCGTATCTTGATAATTAATAACCCGATGAAAAAATGTTGGTAGTTTTATTGTGATATTTCTACTCCGCAGTGATATTTCTACTCCGCTCGCACGCGCATCAACTCCGAATTTTCCAATCGTTTTTGTGCCGCTATTTTCAAAGATAGGCGGTTGGACGTCACATAACTTTATACGAATTTTATTATTCCAAGCAACTTTTGTTTAAAACTTTTTTTGATCGGCCTATTAATTATCGAGATACGGCGGTTTTTTAAATTTCAACCCCTATTTCTTAGAGTTGGGGCGAGTTGAGGGGCAACATTTTATTGGGATTATTTTCAGTATGCAACCATCTACCATCAGTCAAAAATTCATATTCTACGCTAAGAAGTGCTGGGTTTTCGTCCCTTTTATTGGACTATACAGGGTGTCCCAGAACTCAACGTCAAGCCGAAACGGGGTGACAGGATTGATTGTAACCATCATGAGAAAAATCAGAAAAAAAAATCTATCCCATGCAGTTTGAAAATTATAGGCATTTAAGAAAAACCTAGAAATTTGGTCAAACTGTAACCATTTTTCGGTTATTGTGGTTAATTTTTATTATTTTTGTTCATTTAAACTTTGGCACCGTAACCCTAAATAACATTTCTAGAATCACAGTAAAAAATAATGACACAATTGCCCCAAGTTTCCTAGAATTAAGACTATTTGTTAAACTATGAATTAAAAATTTTCAAAATTTGTCTACTTTGAAAGGCCCTGCTTTTAAAAAAAAGTACTAGAGTGCCTTGGCAAGTGCCATTAAAAGTTGGCGCATTTAATCAGGATTGTAAAATGGTACGATACTTGTTAGTTTCATAATAAAAAAAACGAGTAAAAAAATTAAAACCTCAAGTAACCCGATTTTTGCTAACCCATTTTACTCAGTTAAAATGGGTTAGCAACGGGTTACGGTTCCAAAGTTTAAACGAACAAAAATAATAAAAATTAAAACCACAATAACCGAAAAATGGTTACAGTTTGACCAAATTTCTAGGTTTTTCTTAAATGCCCATAAGTTTCAAACTGCATGGGATAGATTTTTTTCTGATTTTTCTCATCATGGTTACAATCAATCCTGTCACCCCGTTTCGGCTTGACGTTGAGTTCTGGGACACCCTATATACCGCAAAATAAGATGAGAAGCGCGGTACATCTGTTATTATTATTCTTCTCGAATGAATCGCGATCATCGCGGTATATCTTGCGACGAGCCTCGCGTCGCGAACCGTTCCTACGGATCATTCGCAAAAGCCTCCAGAGATAGCGGGAGTACTAAGTCCCGCTGCTTCCGACTCGTTGATGATGTGCGGGGGGGGGGGGTGAATCGAACACGCACACACACACGCGCGCGCGCGCGCACACACACACACACAAAATATAAATATATATAAAAAATATTTAAAAAACGCTTTTTTCCAAATGAATATATCTCGGTAACTAGAAGTAACTGAAAAAAAAATGTCTCGACATAAAAGTTGTAGTTTTGTGTTAGCTTTCAAGCGGACGACTTGAAATAATTTTTACGTTCCAGTAACTCTGATTTTTTACCAAAAAAGGGGAAAATACTTTTTTTATTCCAAAACGGCCATTTTTTTGGCTGAAAAAATTACAGAGTCTTGCAGTATGTCTTACGATATCGCAAAAAAAAATCGCCATGGCACGGATCGAGGTTCTAGGGTAAACCAAAATGAAACCACACAAATTAATTTTTTTCTATCGAAACCTCGCGCCGTGCTACTCTGGCGATTTTTTTGCGATATCGTCAGACATACTGGAAGACTTTGAAATTTTTTCAGCCAATAAAAACCGCTGTTTTTTAATTAAAAAAAAAACAATTTCCCCTTTTTTTGGTAAAAAATCAGCATTGCCGGAACGTAAAAATTATTTCAAATATTCCGCTCGAAAGCTAACACAAAACTACAACTTTTATGTGCAGACACTTTTTTTCAGTAACTTCCAAGTTTCCGAGATATGTAAACGTGGAAAAACGGCTTTTTTTTTTAAATATTGGATTAAAACATCTGAAAAAATTCACATAGAATGTCTTTTAGTGGTACTTCGATATAACCAATTATGGGGCAGATCTGAGATGGTCGAAAAAAAGTGGCTGAATTGACGGAGAATCCCTCATATGTGGGCATATGTTTTTTAAGGGTCTGGCGCAAAGATTTTACGACCGAGAAAAATATGATTCCGATAAAATTCTCTGAAAATTTCACATCTGCTCGTTCAAAATTGAGGGACTTGTGGGCGTTTATATATAGACGCCCACAAGTCCCTCAATTTTGAACCGGCGAACTTTAAACAGGTTTTTCTCAAAATGATGTCTTCAAAATCGGCAAAGATTATGTCTCAAAAATTACTGCACGCATCAACTTCAAATTTGCCAAGCTCCTTTTACATATCAAAAAGCCGTGCTCGAACGAAGGAATTTTTTTTTTCGATGCACAGTTTTGTATCAACGAAAATAGTTCGTTTTTTT